>JAQNCB010000017.1:6159079-6171179 GCA_030068295.1 Euristhmus nudiceps | reverse complement strand
GATCTTATATATATACTGTATACCACCAATCAGCTTGCGAGATTTCAAAGGTCTTTCACTTAACTCTTTCACAATTAAATAGGGAAAAAGTTAAGGGCAAGGCGGCAAGTACACTACCGACTCCGGTTTGGGACGGCTCTGAAATAACAGCATTCGTGACAGAACGTGCGGAAGTCAAGACATTTCTTACACTTTATTTACATCTATGTACAATTACGCAAATGTATTTTATATTATTTATATTTTATTTACATCTTATGCGTTGTTTTTGAATATTTAATTGTTATAATAAGCATTTATAGCAATGAATATGTATTTATTGATATTATATGCACATATACATGTACTTCAGTTAGGGGGCTCGATCCTACTTCACAGAAATTCGGTCTTCGCGGGAGAGGGGGGGTCTCCACCCCCCATTAACCACGAAAAGTGAGGGATCCATGTGACTAAAATGAAACGCACATGATTCTCTGTAACTTAGTTTCGTGCCAGTGCACTCATCAGACAGATTTAATTCATTTTAGTTATTATATATATATATATATGTATATATATATATATATATATATATATATATATATCAATGTTAAATCTAGAGTTTTTTTAAATGATCTGAATATATCCGTTCATTCATTCAATGGTGTCACCAGGAGGCTAGTGCCCGTATCAGCCGACTCTGGACAGCTCACCAGGCCATCACAGGGCCAAACTCACACAGCCATTCACACTCACACCTAGGTGTGATTTGGAACAGCCAATTAGCCTACTGTGCATGTGCATGGACTGAGGGAGGAAACCGGAGTACTGAGAGGAAACCCATGCAAGCACAGGTAGAACATGCATACTCCACACAGAAACACCCGCATCCTTTAACCCAGGCCTTCTTGCTGTGAGGCAGACGTTCTAACCACTATTCCACCGTCCCACCCAATATATATATGTAAATGACATATGGACATATGTGTATGTACAGTGTGTAGGTATGTACACGTGTGTGTAAGGTGTTTAAATGTCCAGCAGGGGGCAGCACCGACTCAGTATTTCAACAGTCCTCCGCCTCACATCCGCCACAATGGTGACATAATACATGTTGCCTATCTTGTGACAAGTTCTTACCCTCACTATATATAAGGTTCATATTGTATTCATACAGTATAACTACTCAGTGTGTCAAAACAAGGTCGTTGTATGTATCATTTATATACAAATAAAATGTTTGCTAGGTTTTTACACAAATGTAATGTGAGCTATATTTGCATACAGCTAGTTATGTGTACTCTCCATTCATTAGCTAGTTATTGTATGTGTACAAATAAAACCATCGCTGTGTGAACGCGAATGGTTGTATGTGCGTGTTGGCCCTGCGATGGACTGGTGAACCGTTCTCGGTGCGGCCTGGCTTTACCCATGGATGGTTGAGACACGCTCCAACCTTCCTTCGACCCTAGCAGGATTAAACATGTCCAAGAATAAATAATTGTTCTGCTGCCTGCAACTCTTCTGCAACTGCTGCCGTACATTCTGTATGTGATGAAAAGTGTCATGTGACGTAGACAGTTATTGACTCCTGGCTCAGACAAACCATCTCACGGGCAACATGCCGGAGGATTCCTGGAGCACAGCAGGCCAATCACAACATCCTGTGTTCTTTCAGCTATTCAGATACTCCTGCTGGTCAGAGTGGAGAAGCTCCCCATTCCTCGGGTTTCTGTGGTTCATGCAGCTGCTGGAGCTGTCACTTCCCATCAGCACTTCTTCATCCATGTGCTGTTTAATTGTGGTTTTTCTGTTTCCTTCCCAGTTAAAACTCAGAGATGCCTTTTTTTGTGAATGAAATCTGTTAATTTACTTCACCATGAAGTGATTTTCCCTCAAACCTCACACAGCCTGCACACAAACGCCCACCTTTGATTGACAGGCATGCAGTGAGTATATGCGAAGCAATCAGAACATTCAAAGTATACTTGTGCTGTGTTCGGGTTGAGTTGGTGTGCGACACTGATGAAGAGTAAATAAATTTGCAATCACTGTGTCATTACAAGACAGTGGTGGCCCGGTGCTGGATTACTGATCTCAAGGTTGGGGGTTCAAGCCCCACTGTCAATGTGTTGTCACTGCTGTCCCCCTAGTGCAGCTAACTGGGTTTTCAAGTCTGACCATGTCTCTCACTGTCTGTGGTGAGAAGCATGTAAAAGAACCATTGCTGACTTTTGTCAAGAGTAGGCGGCATAACCGTCAGCGTGTTTCTGCCCTGTGATGGCCTGGCGAGGTTTCCAGGATGTACTCTGCCCTCGCCCAGAGTCAGCTGAGATTGGCGCCAGCCACTCCGTGACTCTAATTAGGATTCAGCGGTTCAGAAAACGAATGCGTCATTATTGCTGATTAATGCATGTTCGGACACTAAGGATTAATTATAAAACAGAAACACCCCCTCTCCCCTCATTACATGGAGATAATATAATATACAAAAATGTCCATATTAGGTGAACCAATTCTGGAACTCACTAATTTCCTGAACTGCTTAATCCTACTAGGGTCATGGGGAGGGTGGAGTCTATCTTAGACAACTCTGGGCACCATTCCACCACAGGGACAACACACAAACTTAACCATTCACACTAACAAATGGGGCAATTTGGAGCAGCCAATTAGCCTATTGGGAATGTTTTTGGATGGTAGGAGGAAACCGGAGTACCCGGAGTAAACCCACGCAAGTACGAGGAGAACAGGCAAACTCCATACAGAAACGCCCCGAGCGGGGAATCGAATCCAGGCCCTCTTGCTGTGAGGTAGACGTGCTAACTACTATGAACTACAACTGTAACTACAAGAATTTTTGTGTGGATTTTCATCACTTCTACCAGAGGAGGGGCTTCAGATAAGGAAGAATTTTAGTTTTTTGAGGATGATCCAGATCCATGATTTTTTTTTTTAATTATTATTATTTTATTATTATTATTTAATATTATGAGGCCTTGTGAGACGATTTTTTCCATTTTGGTTCATACAGGCGATTACTAAGCTTGGTGATGGTTTGTGCTCTCCGAATGCTCTTGAATTGTGATTGTCAGTATAGAAGGCATTTCATCGAATTGCCTAGAATGTAAGGAAGTCTATAGAGTATGCATCTCTCTTTTTTTAATGGGCGACACCCATTCCGATACTTTATCACATTATTGTTAGTGTTCCCTATTGTTAGGGAATTAGAGATGGGAATCTGCATTTTATTTCTGTTGCGTGAGAGAAATAAAAGAATGTATATGTTTAAAATGTATGACTCATTACCCAGCTTACTGGAGCAGTACTGCTTTGTCACTGACTAACAAACACCTCTCTCAGCAATCAAACTATCATACACACAAAGCTTAATTAGAAAGTGTGCAGTCATCCTTCCTCTGACAACAACTCCAGATGAAGAATTACCCAAAACTAGCTTTTAAAGTGCTATCTGGTGTGATGTGATGATGAACAGCTCCCATGGAGAGGAATTGAAATGTGGTAGGATCAAAAGAATAAGAAGGGTATCAGACACAGACGGAGGACACAACACAGAATAGGATGAAGCGACTCTTTTTAAAATGGTTTCATCCCATGGTCAACATTGTTTAATGCTAGCGCATCACTCACATCAATATGTCAATCCATCTATAACGTCCTCATGGAACATTCCTGTAAATCACGAGGCCAAGGCGGGGTATACCCTGAACAGCTCGCCAGTCCATCACCGGGCCACCACACACACACAAAACTATTCACACTCGCACCTAGGGACAGCCAACTAATCTAATGTGCATATCCTTGGACGGTTGGAGGAAACCTGAATGGTGCAAACCCATATGCGAGCACGGTGAGAACATGCAAACTTCACAGAAATGTCCTCTTCGACACCAGGACTTCAATCCTGGACCTCCTTGCTGTGAGGCAGACGTGTTAACCACCATTTCAATGCCCTACACTGTATAATACAGTTTGAAAATGGATACATGTCCTTTATTCATTTTTAGTATCAGCTTATGTTAGACAGCGTTATCTTGGTGAATCTAGCACTAAGCCCTGAAACACTGGGCATGAGGCAATTAGACACTAAGTATGTATAAGTGATTGCCCCTCAGACACAAATTACATGCCATACCATCTTACAACCCCAGTAACACCTGGAGTTACACCTTGTTCTGCACATTATAGTGCTGTTTCTGCTCTAATTACTGATGCATGTATTTATCTAATTAAGGACAATTTCGAAATGGAGGTGGGTGTATTACAGCAGAAAGAAAGGAAAAAAAAAAACATTGCAACATTCAGGGTGAGGTTTATTTCAGGACCAGGATGAAGAACCTGTGAGCTGCGTGTACGGTTGTTTATGTGCTCCATATCCTTTCCACTAGGAGGCGCCCTTTAGTCAAGTATGCAGTTGACAGCACTACAAGCCTGAACATGGTGACATTCAAGGTTGTTGTTTAACCAGTTTCTCTAAAGCCACTGCAAATGGAATTCGTATGGACCTGGTTGGATCTCTTGGCACACTGGGTGCTTTAAATAACCTGATACTCTGAGTATAGGCTGCAGTACTGGTACTCATGATAGATTCTTGTATTTCAGTGAGATCTGGCATCATCCTCAGGAGAAATATTGTCCAACATCTATGAGATTCAACCACCTTATGTTGCTGAAAAACATGTTAAAAAAGAAAATTAAAAAAAAAAAAAAAAAAAACCCTAGCAATTCCCGTCCTCGAGGAAAGCAACCTGCCGAGTTTCGATCCAGCCCAATCTAACGCACCTCATCTAGCGAATTAGTGTCTTCATAGCTTTAATTAGCTAAATCAGGTATGATAGATGTGGGTTGGAGTTAAACTTGCAGGCGAGAAGAAGACTGTTATTATAAAACAGAATGGATGATAAATTGGCTCATTGCCGACACATTGCAGCATAGATTGATTTTGTTTTGGATTCTATAGATGCAGGGTAAAGAGGTTAAAGCTTATGTCAGTTGGATATTAAGGAACACTAATACACAGCACTTCATTATGGTCTAAAAGGTCAGATTTTTTATGTAGTTTGTGTATTTTCTAGATGTGCCTTCCTTTAGGAACTACAGTACAGTTGTACAGGAAAATGTCGAATCGAGAACTGTTTTTGTTGGCGCATATCAGAGAGAAAACCAAGATTATTCGGTTTCACCCAAAGGACAATGGGTTCCCTTTTGAGTCCATGTCATTTCAAAGTAACTTTCTACTTGCTCCTGTTGTCTCTCGTTATGAATCCACATTAAGATCTACATTCAGATTTCTGCAAAGCTTCTTTGTTGAGGGCCGACACGGTGTCGTACTGATTCCCACGTCCATCTCACAGCAAGAAGGTCCTGAGTTTGATTCCCAGGCTTGAGCGTTTGTTTGTGGCGGTTTCCTCCCACTATCCAAAGACATGCACATGAGATTAATCGCCTGCTTTGAATTGCCACTATAATATATGTAAGTATAAATGGGTGTATGTTGGCTGGAATGGAGATATTTTTCAGCCTCCCTGCAAGCCTAGTATGATGTACACTAATCATTGAATGAACGGATGAATGAACAAATGAATGCTTTGTTGCCTTGTCTATTAAAACACTATACAAGTAGATTTGAGTAGTAATCGGATTTAAAAGAGGTCTCCTGGCCAGTTATTGACAGGTATTGTGAAGGCAGTCGAGCCGTGAAAATTATCGGATTCTCAAATAGATATGAATTTTAATAAAATTCCCAATACAGAAGATTTTGGAGGAATGACGGATTTCGAGATTGTGGGCTCCTACGTGAGCATGTGAACGTGGAATCGTGTGGCCAAACATGTAGCTCTGTAAGCTTCTCTCTCTTAAAGCAGCTCTTCTAATGAAGCTTCATCATCTAATCGGAGTGAGTGGCTTTGCAAGTGAGGGAAGAAATCAGGTCTGCTTGTGAATCCGAATGTGGAAATTGTTGGAAAACGCAAAGATCCCCCTCCTTTCCTTCACCAACACCAGTACCACCAGCAGCAGCACCACCACCACCACCATCTTCATCATCATCACCATCATCACACACCTCCACAGCAGCAAGGCTTGAGTCAAACTCAACAGCAGCATCACGGAGAGATCCCAAACGACACGGACAAGGATCGCTCCGCGTATGGAGACATCGGGAGCCACCAGCCTGGTGGAAATCGGCGACTTTAGGGTGGGAAAACTGAGCGTTCTGAGAAATTGTTGATTAAAAGTAAAAAGGGGGATCGTCGTTCGTCTAACACAGCGGCGGATCGGATGGGCAGCAGGTACGACTCGTCTAAAATCGGACCGACGAGTAACGACAACAGCAGCAGCAGCAGCAGCAGCAACAACAACAACAACGACGACGACGACGACAGTCAGCCGTCTCGAAGTGGGAACGGCTCAAGTTTTGAGTTTAATCATTATTATGGGGATGGAAGAAGAGGAGGGCCTTGCTTTGATCAACATGGCGGACAACAAAGCCCTGGTGCTGTAACGCATTCGGCACGGAACAACATGGATCAAATGCAAAACTCGCACGAAGAGTACCATAATAATCCGTATAACCACTATCCGAACTACCGATCGGGTTACGGTGGGGCTGGATATGGGATGATGAGCCCATCGCGGCAAGGAAACGCCATGGGCCCGGGCAGCAACTCGGCTACAGCCGCCGCCGCTGCTGCTGCTGCTGCTCACGGTAAAGCTACTATGGCTTCTCCTTCTGCCCCGTCTCCCGCTGCAAACATCGGCGGCTTTCAGGGGTTTCCTCCGGGCCAGAACCAGCAGCAGCACCCATCGGGTGCCACACCGACTTTAAATCAGCTTCTGACCTCTCCAAGCCCGATGATGCGCGGTTATGGCAGCGGCTACCAAGATTACAATAATAATCCTCCGGCTCAGCAGCAAGCAAGTATGGGGCTCGGCAAAGATATGAGCTCCCCGTACGGTTCCACAAGCCACGGCTGGGGCGCACAACAAAGAAACCACCCGGCCATGAGTCCTGGAACTAACAGCCAAGGAAACAACAGATCCCAGGTTTTAATATTTTTTGTTTGCTTTGTTTGTGTAGTACTTTACAACGTAACATTAATCAATAACGGTGTTGCTACCCATCCTGACTAATGGCCTGATCGCTAGCTATCTAGGCAGCTAACTGAAATAAAATGCTAATAGCTAGTATTAGCATGTATTTTCTCTCTCTCTCTCTCGGTGGGTTCGAAGGGCGAATGAAACAACGTTTCGTTTTTACGATGGAGAATATGATTTTATTTATTTTTACTTCACTGTTTTCAGGTTTGTTACCCATGGTTCGAGGCTTAACTTAGAGAAAAAACATGACAACATAACTTTCTCGCCAAGGTGACTTAGCCAGCACCAGGTAAAAAGGCTAGTTAGCATTTT
Organism: Euristhmus nudiceps; assembly: GCA_030068295.1. Classification (NCBI taxonomy): domain Eukaryota; kingdom Metazoa; phylum Chordata; class Actinopteri; order Siluriformes; family Plotosidae; genus Euristhmus; species Euristhmus nudiceps. The sequence continues at coordinate 6,163,769 of JAQNCB010000017.1, read as the reverse complement.
GTTAGCGCGAAGTCGGCTGTATTGAGCAACCCGAAACTAGCTAAGGCTGGGTAACAGTGCTAGCGCTAGTTAGCATTGAGAGCAACGAAACGTCATTCATTCTCTTTAAACTCAACTACCAGGTTTAACTTCACGGCGTGTTTGTTTGTATATTCAATATTTGAGGTTAACATCAAATGAATTTGATGGAAATATACTGGGCGCGTTCTAAAATAAATAACTTATTTTGGTAGACGGTTCATAATAAAAAATGCTAATGGCGGAATGTTCTAGCAGAGTATTGCTAGCTGGCAGCAGTTACATTTTTTTGGGTTTCTTTTTAAGTTACAAGTTAAAATTATAATGTCGTGTTCATTTCTATATTTTGTTAGTTCTGTATGTTTAGACGCCAATTTAACTTTACACCTTTTTTAAAAGTCCTTTCTTAAATCAAAGACCACCAAACTTGTTTCAGTGTAATCTGGGGCGAGAAGGCTGATGCTAAAGCTATCAAAATCGTAGCTGCAATTGCTAGCTAAAAGGTGCATGGCTAAGCTAACGAGCTAATTTGGGTTAAATGTATAATCACTTTATAAACGTCTATAGCAGTTTAATTTACAATTGGTATATGATTAAATACATCAGAGGTTAATATATTTATTAAACTACACTGTAGAAAATTGAAATAATTCAGTAGCCCGAATCTGTTTTTTTTAAACTATAGAATAGAGAAAAGTTATTTTTATTAACACACAATCTTAACCAGTTGTGTTTGTATTTCTTGAGGCCCAGATGTTTCACACCTGTATGAAAAATGGTTTAGGAAAATTTAATATTCAGAACATTTCAGTATAAATGATGTGACAGTGACTGACAGCTAATCAAGTTCCTCTTTTTCTTAAAAAAAAATATATGCAAGAGCCCCACCACCACAACACACAACTAATTTTTTGACCAACACTGTTGTGTATGATTTGTTCATCATTCGACCTTGTGAATTGGTTCTCAAATACAACGCCTGTCTTAACAGGCCGACTGTATCCTTGGTTTAATCTAAAAAGGATAATATCATTGAAACAAACAAAACATTTGGTGTTTATTACCAGCTGCGTCATTGTCATGTTTTGCAGGATATTTTCTTTATCGATGCGATTCAGTAGAGTGTAAACCTGAACCTTCTTGCATTCAGTCACGGGATTTATGCCCCCAAACTTCTGGAAGTGTCACCTCTTAACCAGCACGCCTTACCGTTCCCCCCACCACAGCTGCGCTTCTTTTCTCCTCGCCCCGCTCAGGAGGATCAGTAGCCGTGACCTTCACACATGCAGATTAGCCATGTGCTTTGTGTGTGTTATTGCCAACACTCTCAGCAGGAAATGTATGGAGTGTATCTGCTCCGTGCCCTGATTATTCCTTCTGTCCAGCCTCGAGCTGACTGAAGGAGGTGCCAATGCACCGGGCAGTGTTCTTTTTTTTTTTTCTTCCACTCACCATGGTAGGAATTCATGGATCTTCAGCAGAAAACTTGAGCAACGGCTATCAAATGTGTTGGAGTATCTAAAACTCACTCTAATAAATCAATAGCATTAAAAAAATCTTTTATTTATTGAAAGAACTGAAAACAGATGTTGAAAGTGCAGTGTGCAAAGAGTTAAATCATATAAATAAATATAAATAAGAATAAAAATATTGTGTAAAATAAAGTGTGATGCATTAATAAAGTAAAAAGAGGTTTTATAATGTATGCTAGGTTTCAGTAATGTTCATATTAGCTCTTTCAGCGCATGCCAATTTTACCAACTCGATATGAACACTCCAGAAACACCGATTGTTTTTGCTATTATTTTTATGCTTTATTTTTCTTTATAATGTTTAATGAAGGGGCAGCGCTGGCCTGGTGGTACGGTGCTGGATTGCTGATCCCATGGTTGGGGGTTCAAGCCCCACTGTCAACAGTTGTCACTGCTGTACCCCCAGTGCAGGATTATCAAAGGCTGGCCATGTCTCTCACTGTCTATGGTGAGAGGCATGTACAAGAACCATTGCTAATGTTCGTGAAGAGTAGCTGCATAGCCATCGGCGTGTTTCTGCCCTGCGATGGCCTGGCGAGCTGTCCAGGGTGTACTCTGCCCTCGCCCGGAGTTGGCTGAGTTGGGCACCAACCTCCCCGTGACCCTAATTAGGAACAAGCAGTTTGATGAATGAATGTTTAATGAAAGGTTGTGTGATGATGATAGAAGATTAAAAAGGTAAGATAAACACTCTTAATTAAAAAAAAATCAGAGGAACTAATAAGTTATGTGCTGACGGTGAGGTGAATGTTGCTGAATGGTCCTCGAGATAAAACATTGGGAAGACCATTCAATTTGGCGATACCCACCAAGCCTGAGGTGCATGATTGTTATATACTATAAAGGAACAGAAAACGTGCACTTAAATGAGATTATGATTCAAGTCATGATAGAAGCATGAACTCTGAGCGATCACTTATTGCTTTGTTCCTCGGTAGTAAGATGCCCTCTTGCAGGACATTGTAAGGTGGATGGTTGCTGCACATAAACAAATTATTTAAGGTAATTTAATTAATTTATTTATTTTTGGATTTTTCTCCATTTCCTCCCTAATTTGGTCATATCCAATTCCCACCCATCAGGTATTACCTTCTCCATCACACATCCACCCGGACCGACCAGGAAGGGGCGACAGTATGCACATGCCCCCTCCGTCACATGCAATGCTAGCCACCCACCTCTTTTTGAACTGCGTATTTGGAGGCGGTATAACACACTCGGAGGGAAAGCACTATCTGCTCCCTTGTTTGAATGAGCTCACAGACGCCCATGATTGGCAGGTGATCGCAGTGAGTGACATGGAAGTGAGCGTATTTCATTCTTCCCTCCCGTGAGAGCTCGGCCAATTAGCTCCCATGGACTGCTGGTTATGGATGGCTGTGGCATTAAGCTGCATTCGAACTTGCAATCTCTGAGTTAATAGTTACGCACCTTATCGATGCGCTATTCGGGGGCCCAACATGAACAAATTTACCAGCGATGTGTAATGATTAACAGGTTTAATCCATAAAATGTTGAGCCACTCAGTTAAGTTTTCTGACCCAGGAGAGTCCTTTCCTGTCTTATTACCTTACAGAAAGAGAGTGGCTGGTCATGGGGCGAGTGGTTATAGCTTCTTCATTACATGGCTTGTTCGAATGCTTGATTCTGATTGGTCAGTAGCGATATTTGGTGGCCTATAATTTCTTCATAAACAGACTGTTTCTAAGAATCGCACTCCATTGGTATGCAGCATTAGCAAAAGCAATGTTGTTTCGTATTAATGAAATAATTTTCTATAAATAAAACAATTTTTAATTTATTTTAATTTTGTTTTATGTTTATTATTTTAATACTATTTATATTACATTTTAATTAATGTTTTGTGTTAATTTATTGACTTCATTAGTGTGTAGCTGTGGAATAAGTGGGATAATGTACAGCAAAAGTGGTCATCCCAAAATACAGTAGACCCCTTCAGAGTGATTCAGGACTCCCAACTGCCTAGTCCTGGTTTATGTAAGGGACAATACATGGCTCATTTGAATATGTAATTCTGATTGGTCACTTGCGGTATCCAGCAGTCAGTTTCTTTGTAGTTGAGTGTTGCTAAGTATAACTTACTGTTGCTACGGAGTGTGCCATAAGGTGAAGCAAAAAAATTTCAAGTTAATTATTTGTAAGTAACCATGTAATAAGTGGATTAATATACAAGTTGTCATTTATTGTAAAATAAACCACTCCTGAGCGATGAAAGCTCTCTGCTGTGTGCCAGCGTCCTGATCATTCTGTCAGGGTTTATTTGACAATACTGACTGGCTGTACAGTGTCACTACAACTAGAAAGGAATAAAATGTATGTCTCTGAGTTTAGTGAACAGAGAACATCTTTATCGATTAATATTCTCTCGTACCGTTTAGCACACTGCCATCATTTATTCATCAGTCCATGGTGAAATATTCAGCCGTACGTCTGTTTGTTGTAATAAAGTGTAGAAATTCACAGTATTAATACACATTCATACTGGTTTGCATATAAGAAAATACTGAGATGTTTCGACGTATCTTTCTCAGATAAGACTTTAGTAGAATTGTAGTACATTTAAAGAGAAATGCATACCGATCACCTGTGTAGTGCAGTATATTAGCTGAGGAGCTACGTGTGTGTTATGTGGCTGTAGGTTAGCTTGGTATTAAGTTATGAGGCCGCTGGCTATCAGTCCTATCTGATGAGAATCAGTGGAATAACTGCTCCAAACAATTAAGATTGTGAGAGTTCTTTGAAAATTAAAATAATGTACATTCTTACCAATAAATATATGTATAGTATGCTTTTAGCCTAGCATGGAGTCCTGCTCTGTCTGCTGCACACTGCTGATGATGGTCCTCATCCCCTGGTTACTGCCATCAGGCGATACTGAGGATTGGAGACCTGTATTTTGCAGGAGAATGATTGGCGCAGAAAACACACTAATTCTTAAAAATAAAAATGCCTTTTTTACCATCAAAAACCACCATTCCAAATTTTGTTGCTTTTCATGAAACAAGATGAGAATAAACTGAAGAGCCAGCTACATGGCTATGGTTAGCTTTTATCTTAGAGTGCAGTTGTTACTGCTTTATTTATATATATATATATATATATATATATGTGTGTGTGTG
>JAQNCB010000017.1:6094015-6106809 GCA_030068295.1 Euristhmus nudiceps | reverse complement strand
CCCCCCCCCCCCCCCCCCCCCCAAATTTGCTTGAGCCATTTTCTCAGGTTTGACCTCCAGCAGAAACGTTCACGCTGAGCTCATGCACTCGCGATCCGTTCCCATAAATGGGTCATGCTCCATGTTTCAATCAGCAGACGGAGGGGAGAAAGTGAAGTCATCCCCCCCAACCCCAACCTTCCTGTAAAGTCTCTGAGGTTTTCATGCTGTTTGCTCACAGATTCCCACAAGCCTCAGCGCCAGTGCTGGGAAACAACACTGAAATTTTTTTCCCCCGTTGTATGTGGAAATAAACAGTTACGCTGAAGTCGCTATATTCACGAGGGAAACTTATCATTCAGGCTGCAGAGAAGCAGACTGACGGAAATATTTTAGAAATAAAAGTAGTGGAGCGCGTCTGAGAGAAAAGGACAGGGCATCCAGGATCAAGGACGTCTCCGCGGTGGCTCCAGCAGCGATCACGTCTCCATCTGTGACCTGCTAATAGCGGTGGCCGTAGAACATGCAGGTTGTTTGGAGACGTGCTTTAATTCGCCTCTGGCACTCGTGTGGGTGCATGGATGCACGCCAGTGGCCCCATAAGGCAAAGACCTTGATCTCAAGCCCACAAAAACAAGCAACTCCTCGGCCAGATCCAGCCTGGCGCAGATGCTAATTTGGGCAGCATACCTCTGACGAGCCTGCTCGGCATTCCTTGGAGTGTTTTTTTTTTTTTTTTTTTATGTGCTGAGTCGTTCCTTTTATCATTTATAATGCTTTAAAGGTGCTCTTCAGGTATAATCAACTCAGTGGTGTTTAGACGGCATTACAGGAAAGCTCTATCCTGAAGAGGAAGCTGTGAATAAAATGTGTATATTATAATATTTATTTATTAATTTTCCCCATACTTTAGTTATTCTTGTGATTGCCTGATGTTAGATGGGAATTATTAATTTTGCAGGCATTATTACACTAGAACCTGTATCCGAGCTTTGGATTCTCACGTGTGTGTGTGTGTGTGTGTGTCTGTGTCTCTGTGTGTGTTTGTGGGTTGTAGGACCTGTCCGGCTCCATAGATGACCTCCCAACAGGGACCGAGGCAGCGCTGAGTTCAGCCGTCAGCGCCTCGGGTTCCACCAGCAGCCAGGGCGAGCAGAGCACCACGGCACAGTCCCCATTCTCCCCTCATGCCTCGCCACGTCTCTCAAGCCTGCGCAGCGGCCCCTCACCATCTCCAGTCGGCTCACCTGTGGGCTCCAGCCAGTCACGATCTGGACCCATATCACCTGCCAGTGTACCAGGTACAATTCAGACACTCTGATTAATGATGCCGTCACTGTTTCGACTAGTCCGCACATTGTTGTACCACAAGGAAAAACTTGTTCAAGATGGAAACCCGCGACACCCCCCTAACTCCCATACTGGCCATTAAAATGGTTGAAAAGCCTGTTAGCACGTTTGGAGCCACTTTAGCGCCCAGTCTCTCCCTCAGTGTGGGTCGTCGTTAGTTTTGGAGTTTGACAGCTGAAGCTGAGAGTGTCTTGTCCTCGCTCTCGCTGCTCCGGATGTCACTAACGAGGGCCGCAGGAGGCCTTTTTATTCGCCTGTCGATGTTTCACCCCTGCTGGGAGAGCCGGCCTCCATTAGCCTCATAGTGAACAGGCTGGAAAGGACAAACACGCACTCGCACAGACTTTTTTATGGCAGCCATTTAACTGCATTTGGATGTTTGGGCTATTTCAGTAACAAGAGTGTTGCAATTAAATTCAGGTGTGTGTGTGTGTGTGTGTGTGTGTGTGTGTGTGTGTGTGTGTGTGTGTGTGTAGGTACACAGATGGCCCCACAAACTCCAGGGAATGTCTCAGATGTGGCCTCCCATTCCACCCTCAGTCAGTCGCCCATGTCTCAGGAGAGAGGTGAGTGTATATACACACACACCCCTGCCCCCCTGTCCGCCCTACAGCAGCAGTAACAGGCCTCCTAATGGTCACTTGTGTATATTTATCATCTCTCAGCTGTACGTGTTCGTCTGCCGTCTCCATGCCATTTTTCCTCTGCCGCTTCAGGTAAATGGTCTCATTTGTGTGACATATTAACACCTGTGACGGCTTCATCCGGCGGCTGCTGTCAGGCCCGGTCCCAGTTGGCTCTGATATTTTGCATTGCTCTGGCTCGTGACATTACATTTCAGCTTTTGTATAACTCGTGGTTGAGCCCCAGCCGTCGTCCTGCCTGGAAATGTGGAAACATGTAGCGCACAAGCTGGGAGCATAAATAAAAGCCCTGATGCTTGTTTTGGCTGACGGACTCTGGGACATATGAGCTATGTTGTTCAGAATGGACAAAAATATCTGAGAATTTCACATTTTGTGAGCGGCACGGTGGTGTAGTGGTCAACATGTCCAGTATAGGGCTCGGGTGTGTGTTTCTGGAATTTGCATATTCGCCCCTTACTTGTGTGGGTTTCCACTGGGTACTCCAGTTTTCTTTTACAGTCCAAAGACATGCACGTTAGTCTAATTAGCTGTTCACAATTGACCCCAAGTGTGAGTATGAATGGTTGTGTGTTGGTCTGGCAAACTGTTCAGGGTGTACCCCGCCTTTGCCTAGTGTCGGCTGAGTTGGACTCCAGCGTCCACATGAGTGATGGGTCACATTTAGTGCTTAAAGGGATCAGTGTAGTGTGTTTGCAGAAGAATTACAGTAACTGGGCGTGTTTGGAAGCATATTGGCTGAAAGGTGTTACTGTAGTTGTGAAGTTGTTGTAATTCTCAGTGTAATCTAAGATGAACTATAAGCGGATTCAACAAAGAAAGCAACACAACTGCTGATGTGGTGATGCTTTCTGTAAAGACCTGTATTTCACATTTATGGAAAGAGTCTCAGGTGTCCGTGCTTTGTAATGGTTATTAAGTTTTCCACTACGGGAACGTCTTCGGGGCCGAAGTGTTTGCACGTCCTGGTTTCTCCGTAATATGATCTGCGTTTTTGTCTCGCTCAGCTTCATGATGAACTGGAACGGCTGCTTTAAACCCTCACATTGCGTTCTTGTAATGTTCGATTAGTTAAAGCGTGAGGGTTCGAAACTCTGTTCCAGCTCTTCATGAAGCTGAGCTGGAACAGCTGTTTCGAACCCTCACATTGTGTTCTTGTAATGTTCTTTTAGTTAAAGCGTGAGTTATGAGAGGAACTTGCACTGAGCCAAAAAGAATTTTTCTTAAAATATTTATTTTTTCTAATGACAATATAAGCGTCACTTAATTTTCCAAATCGTAATACGTTTTCAATAAAATGGCACTTAAAAATGACCCCAAGCCTGCATGTTTCACTCTTCATGCTTTTTGTCTCTGTGTGCATTTCCTCGTTTAGGATTTGCCTCCAACCTTCAACGCTGTGCCCCTGGCCCTCAGTTTGGCCCTCAGCAGCCTGGACCCCCTATGTCCCCTCACCCGTCGCCAGGAGGCCCCATGCATCACAGCGTGAGCTCTTTTCAGCAGGGTGGCTCCGGGTACGGGCCCCAGGGTGGACAGTATGGCCCTTCAGGTAACAGACATTCACACCAGCACCCTCTGTTTCCAATGTAATAAGACCTTTAAAAAGAGTCCAAAGACACACATGCCCGCATATGTCCATGTCGTCCCTCCGAACAGGACGGTGAAGTCATCCGTCATGCTGTGTGGTCATAAAAAGCCTCAGTTTGTGCTCTCATAATGTCAGTGAGCTCCCGTCCGTTTCTGATTGATGCTTCCTGTTTTCCTGCGGTTTCACTCATTTAACTAGCAGCTGGTGCAAGACAAGAGAAATGCAACTACCTGATGGATGTGCAGGGTTAGCCGAGCGTGGAGAAGCCAAGCGGTATATGATTGAATATTTACTTATCCGTAAAAAGAATTGAAAATCTGTTTGCTGGACTATTTCTTTCATCCAAACTCGTCATAAGTAATTTATAAAGAACACACATGCATCACTGATCGCAAGCGTTAATATTCTACTTTTAATAGAGGCAACAATGTAATTTTTAAAAATAACTTGAGATATCACTATTGAGCAAAAAGAATTTACTTGTTGGTCCTATGTTAACGTGCTGAAATATATATAAAAAATAGAGGAGCAGTCACAGTGCAAGGTATCTCTGCCAGGCACAAATAGATTATTATAACTTGGCATAGTGATAATGAAATGTCTCCCCTTAGTGAGCATCAGATTAACATTTTGGGACTTTTTTCCGGCATGATTCACACAAGGATCACCTTCAAAATGGTATGAGTTGCTTCCAGGCCACACCCCTCCACAAATTTGATGAAAATCAGATTAGCTATTTTTGAGTAATCCTGCAAACAGATAAAATCCTTTAATAAATGTTTCCTAAAAAGCCTTTCATAAATTCCTGCTCCAAAACGTGGTGGGTTCTTGGTGGTCCCAAACCCAACCCCCCAACCAAGTTTGGTGAAAATCAGTTCAGTAGCAATTTTGCATAATCATGCTAGCAGAAAAAGAAAATATATTAACAGATACTGCTGATTACATAGCCTTCCCTGCCAAGTGGTGCAAGTAAACAATTGTCTCTGCCGCATAGGTTATGTTTAACTGGTGATTTGTGTGTGTGCTAAAAGTATTATGGAAAACATAATGTGGCTTTTCATGAAATTTCAACCAGAGGTGATGCTTGATAAAGGAAAAATGATCTGGATCAAATTTAGGGTCCAGGAATTTTTTAAAGGATTCTTCTATTTTTTTAAAGGATAACATTATGAAATAGGACGTTTCCTTTTTGGAAGTGTTGTATTACAGTCGGCCCAACAGGCTTGGCAGAGGTTTGTGGGCTTTGATACTTTTTGTTCCAAAATGAGTGAAACAGAAATTCAGTTCAGTACAGTTGTTGGGGAAATGGGTGTCCACAGTTATGCAAGGGTCACTGTGTATTATAGAGTATATTTAATGATATTTGCTGCTTTAAATGCCAATCAATATATCGCATTACTCTTTTTACTCTTAATTATGCAGCATCAAACTGCATACCAACATCCTCATTACAGGGACTTGGAGAATCGGAGGCAGCATAAAAATGTGCTCATGCATACGCTGGCTTCCATTCCTCTCATGCCTGGGTCTCATTTACTTTGTAAATTCTTTTTAAGAACCGCCCATTCACCACTTCCTCACAAGTTAACGACATCCCTTTGACATTCAGCGAAATTGTAGGACATGAGATGTCTTGTGTATGGAAGAGTCTGGATCTCGGGACCCTGCAAAAATCCGGCATTTCTTTTCAGAATGTAGAGACGGGTAAGCTGTCAGCCTTATTGTGTTTGGCGTCAGCACTTGCTTTTGTTTTACCCCTCAGTGGAAACAGATTGACGGAAACGGCGCTGACTCCAGATCTCCTCTTCAGCGAGACTTTTTTGCCGCACATGTGGCAGGTAGAAAACTCTGAGGTGAAGAGCTGGGGGTTATCTCCAGGTGTCGGAGCCGAGGCAGCTGTCCCGATCTCATGTCCCCTGGGCATTGTGGGATTACGGTGACTCAGATAGGCAGTGCAGTGCGGCTGAATGTGCCGGAGCTACTCCTGTAATTGGCAGTGCTTGAGGGCCCGTCACACTCTGGAAGGATGAAACGACAGACACCGACGCGCTTGTTAGGGTTTAGGACGCAGAATATTTACAGCGCCGGGAAACAAAATAGCAGCTTCTTGACCTGCTTCATATATTTTTAGAACTCCTGCATGACATCAAAAAGCATTTCCTTCTGCTTTCTGTTCAGGGAAGAGGAAGAGATGCTAAAGCCTCTGATTTCCTCTGGGACTCCTGAAACAGGCAGCTCACCGAATTCGAGCTCTCTGTCTGTATTTTAACAGCTGCAGCCTGAACGAAAAAAAAAATACATATTCCTGCTCTAATAGAGCCTGAAATGCCGCTTGGCAAATTTCCTTCTATAATAATATGCACATGATTTCACCATTACTACAGGATTCAGTCCACTTCCAGCCACGCTTCCTTCTCAGAGCAATCAGCAGGCTGCACTCATGTCTCCCCTGTAGCTCATCAGCAGCAGGCACACCTCATTAAGAAGCGTCTCTCTGCTGACACGTTGCTCCCACAGTCTTCATGTGGAATGTCCGTTCAGCACTGCGCAGACTTGCTGACAAAGTGGCCCTCCGCTGCCGCCTCCATCTTGTCTCCTGCAGAGCCTGACGAGCCTTTATGTCTGAGTATGAGAATGAAGAGAGAGAACACTTTCATGCCATCTCCATGCAGCTTCATGCTCAGGGAATTAAAACCAGTTGATGACATTCACTTAGTTTGGACAATGTGTCGCCACTTTTTTATTCTTTTTTTTTTTCCTCCTTGGATTTTTTTTCACTTGTGTTGGAAATGGCGCAGTTAATTTAGACTTTGAGCTGTGAGAAATACTTTTGATTGTTCAGTACTGGCTTTGTTTTGATTAAAAGCAAAAATTTGAGATGTCCAGAATCTCAGTTTCTTCTTTTAGCCACAAAATTGAAATTTACTGAACCAGATTTTATTTATTTTATTATTACAATGCACCTTTTATTATTACAATGCACCTTTGAAGGAAGGTGGGATTCTCCTTGAGAGTTAGGAGAAGAAGCTCGGCCATCTGGGAGGAGCTTGGAGTCGAACCGCTGTTCGTCTGCATTGAGGGGAGCCAGTTGAGGTGGCTCGGGCATCTGAACAGAATGCCTTCTGAACGCCTCTTGCAGAGACCCCGTGAGAGAGAGAGAGAATATGAAACCAGTTTCTGTGCCTTAAACACAGCAACGTAAGGATCTTAGATTGAAGCTTGGTTAGTTGGATAGACAGAGCAGCACTGACTGCATTTCTCCCGTTATTTTCATTGCTTTTAATTTCATGCGTGGGCTTCATGGTGGCATAGTGGTTAACATGCATTACGTTACAACAAGAAGGTCCTGGGTTCGATTCTCAGGCTCAGGTTTTTCTGTGTGAGGTTTGTGAGGTACATGCATGTTAGGCTGTATGTAACAATTGATCCCAAGTGTAAGTGTGAATGGGTGTGTGTGGGTGTGTGTGTGCGAGTGTGTTGCTCTGCAATGCTCTGGAAAGATATTCAGGGTGTATGCATCCTTCGCCCAGTGTCGGCTGAGATAGACTCTAGCCGAATAGGATTCGACAGATGGGTGAGATGAGGGAGAAATTCATGCCCTTGAGAAAAGATTTTTGAGATGTTTCTTTTCTGTTGGCAGAAAACAGGGAATTTAATTTATTTATTTTTTGGTTTTACCTGGTGTGGTTTTAGTGTGGAAATATCCTTGATCCTGAACCAATTCATTTAAATACTGAATATTACAGGTGTCTAAAAATCTGAGGTAGGTTATTTAATCATGCAAGAACGTTATATTTTTTGCTTTCATGTCATCGTAGGTAACTACCCTCGTCCGCCTAGCTACGGCGGTGCTCCAGGCCCAAGCTACAGTGGCCCCGGGCCTGGTATGAGCCTGGGCATGAATGCCAGCAGCCCCATGCACGGTCAGGGCCCCGGACAGCCCTGTGGTTCAATGCCTGCTGCTAGGGGTCCTGCACAGCCAGGAGGAGGACGTCCATACCCAGCAGGCTCTAGTGGTGCAGCACCCACATCTCCCAGCATGCCTCAGTCTGCAGGGCCCGGCATGGGACCCCCTCCACTGACAGGCAGCCGGAAACCTCATGAGAGCGGCGCAGCTCCCACACAACAGAACCCCCACGCACCCGGACCTGCCAGGTAAACAATGAACGTTGAGAGTTGAGTTTTTTGGTACCAAACTTCAGCACAAAAATGCCAATGTAGCTCAGAGTCCAAAAGACTCACCTGGACTGCCGACGAAGGAATGTGCCAATGATACAGGTTTCAGCGGGCTTGTGTACAGGGGCTTGTGTACAAAATTACTGGTCTGCCCTTAGCAGACCAGTAATTTTGTCTGCCCTTAGTACAGGTTCTTGGCTGTAGTGCTCAAGTAGAAATGGTGTACTATAATCTAAGATACCTGTATATTATAATGTATCCTCGAGAACTTATTAGCACATGCCTACCGTCGATCTGAGTTGTTATAGACGGTGTATTTAGTAGTGGTGCTCAGAAACCCTGAAATGTACAGCGTTAATGAGTTGACTTTGACCACTGAGGCTGTTGTACCCTTGCCCTCTGCTCCAGGCCTCCATATACCAGGTCCCCTGTGTACCCTGGGGTACGACCGAACCCCTTTACACCCCCCCATTTCCCTCAGCCCCATTCCAGCCTCTACACCAGCGGCCCAAGCCAGCCTCAACCCGAGCATTACGGGTAGGTGCAGCCAGAGCACCTTAAAGCCGCCTGCTTCCTGTGCTTCAGTGAACCTGCCGCTGCATCTAACAAACTTAACGCTTATGCACCAAGGTCACGCTTATACGCACATAACCTGGCTTGGTTAGCACATTCTCTCTAACTGGGAACACCTCGTGTCCAAGGTCTGCTCTTCTCTAATTCTTTGTATATCCATCGTGTTAAGATGCAGCATGAGGATTAGCAGCCGTATTTAAATAACAGAACTAACCACATGCAAACTCCAGTTCCTTTTCCACGTACAATAGGTATTATTTGGTTTTGGATAACAGGAACTGAAACAGAGGACTGTGTAACAGATGCGTGTTGTCCTGTTTTGAGTAATCTGATTTCTTTCCTGGAATGAAAATGAAGCTGAAGAGGTCGGGGTGTTTAGGGGCGTGTTCACTTGCCAATGGGACCATGAGTATGTCCTGTTACTGGGGTTACAATTGACCTGAAACGAGGCAACCGACAGCGATCCGATGAGCTTGAAGACAGTTGGGAGAGATGAGCTTGAAGAACAGGTTGGGGGGTGGAGGGGTGAGTTGAGTATAAACGGGTGTCTTTGGGGTTATTTATTTATTTATTTATTTTTGTTCCTTTTGGTTTTCCACCCTAGTGTGATATTGGGACAGACAGAAATACATTGTGTCAGACTACTCCGTGTACCACTAAGTGGCTTGCCTATTACTTGGGACATCCCACAATAACTATCTTGTTCGCCCGTTGGATTTTTCAGGTCGCCCGCAGTATGACTGACTCACTAATTGCACTCGTCCTACACCCGCAGGCCAGCGAGTAAAAACTAGTATTAAAGACTCGTGGTAATTTCCACCCCTGTATCTCACCATGTTATATGAAAATATTAAATGACGGGGAGATAGGATGCATCGGGTGTGAAGTTGCTGTTACCACATGGACGTTAATTATTTTCCTGAAGTGTTCTATTCAAGAATTTGCTCATAGTTATAATTTATTACATTTAAGAGGTGCATGTGAACGCTTTGAATAAAATATTCTCCCCATCGCAACTGTTTCCTTCCTCTCAGGTTTCCTGCACCCTTCTGTGGTGTGGGTATTTTTTTTTTTTTTTTTTTTTCCAGTCAGCTGAAGTTTGTAGAATTTGGACTAGTTTGAGGACATTAACACACTTCACTCTGAGCCAAACTTTGCCTAATGTCATGCTCATTGGTGTAACATTACAAACTTGCAGCTTGTTAACAGGGTTGCGTGATACCGTGTGCCTTGTGTAATAACATTCGCTCACTGTGTTGGGGTCTCCAGGTCAGGTGGGTACCCAGGTGGACCCCTGATGGGTGGGATGGGTCCCGGAGGCCCCTATAACCCAGCGCAGAGCGCTAACTTGAGCAGGATGAACCTCCAGGGTCCTCCGTACAGCACCATGCCTTCGGGTGAGAGTGATTTACACTGTTCAGATCAAATTCAGTATTGAAGTGTTGTTTTATTTCAGATCTGTGCTGATGGAAAATTTAAAGAAAGAAAGAAAGATTACTTTGGCAAATATCTGTTAATCAAAAACGTACATTCAGAAACTTATATTTACACAATATTCCCCTTTCACATACACTGTGTACTAACACTCCATTTCCTTTGTTAGATCATTTTTCATTAAATAAAACAAGGCACTCACCTCACACCTGATTATGATGGAATCATTCATTTTCTGAACCGCTTAATCCTAGTTAGGGTCGTTGGGAGGCTGGCAACCATCTCAGCCAACTCTGGGCGAGGGCAGAGTACACCCCGGAGCGCTCACCAGGCCATCGCAGGCTATTAAGATGTATTGTACTGCCACATTTGCCACCCATGGTATACCATGAGCTTGTCTTCCGTTTTGAGCATTTGACGATAATTAATGGTTATTCCACAACCTCTATACATGAACTTGTAGCATGTGAAGCGTTGGCCGTTCTTCTAGATTTGACACACTGGTTATGGTGTCTTTTTCCCTGGTCGCCGACATCCTGTGACACCAAGGACTGTTCCTCGCAGCAGGCAGATAGTCATTTATGGTAGAAAATAAAATTCTCATACCAATAAATATTTTCATTCCAAATTTTGTTCCTTTTTGTGGAAAAAGTTTGATTTGAATGTACAAAAAAGTCGGCTGGCTAGCATTAGCTTTTAGGTTAGCATGGAGTCGTGACCACTTCCATTTATTTTTTCTGTGGTGTTGTAACTACTCATTTTATATACAAGGTGATATCCTATTAGTAGTTTAGCCAACCAGAACATGCGATTGCACATATCCAATGGCTCCAGAAAAAATGTCTGCTATCCCTCAAATAGTGAGCCAATCAAATCATGTTGTTTCCATGTAAGAAATATAAATATTCCTTGATTACTATTTGAATGCCATTCTACAGTATTAAAAATTCAGAGTATCAACCCATCGGAATGTTATCATATTATAAAACAGTATTGTGTGTGTGTGGGCGCGTGCTGTGCAGGACCCATGCCCATGGGGCCCGGAGACGGCATGCCTCCCACTGAGCTGAGAAACAGAGCAGAGAAGGAGGAAGGCAGTGTGGCTGGCAATGAACCACGCAAACCGAAGGTAAAAGAAAGTCTCTTTCTATTTTACTCTCTCTCTGGCTTTTTGACATTGTTATGATTGCAATCAGAGACGCCTCTAGCGTCTGGATGATGGGTATTCTCTGCAGCTTTCCACTTCATGACTAGATTTTTTTTTTCCCTGCTTGTGGCACAGCTTTCACTTAGCTAAAGGAGTCATTTCTGTCCTGCTTCACAAGAGACTCAATCCCACACACACACACACACACACACCCACGTGGCCACACTAACCTTGTGAGATTTTAAACCGTGCTCCCGCTATGCCTGAGGTGTTCCAGTGGAGAATCAGTGCTTTGCTCATGTGGCTGGAGCTGACCTGCATGTATAACGCTCACACCATGCTGGCATTCACAGCAGATCTCAGCTCTGTCATGTATACTGTCTGTACTCTCACACTTTCCTTTTACTTCTTTGGGGTGGGGGCCGAGAATGTGATTTGTGTGAGAGAAGTCAGAACGCTCAACGTGTGTGGTGCTGTAATGAACAATGAAGCCTGACTGAGAACAGTTATTTCAGACCAGTATGGATGTTGATATTTGAGAAATCAAAAATGTATCCGATAGTAATGGAGCAAATGCAAAAATAACATATGAACTAAAAGTACCCCGAGAGTGCAAGCCTCCACCAAGGTCTTCATTTCTAATAAATATATTTCACAATTGCTTCAGTCACAACCCTGATACGTTTCAATATTCCGCACCCAAAGTTCCGTGTACTACTTGGATCCTGACCAAACTTTGGTTTGTGATGGATCTTATCTATAGATGCTGCACTGTAATTTTTGTTGAAACATTGTAGCCTTTTGTTATGGAGCTGAACACCAAAATTAATTACCCCTATCTTGCAGTGCTAACCATATCTGGATCCGCAACCCGCAGGCGGGAGTCCACAGGAGCTAATTGGCCGCGCTCTTACTTGAGGGATTGTAGGCATATGTTCATTTCCTCTGCCACTTAAAGTGAACACCATGAGGGTCTGTAAGCTCATGTGTACAAAGTGGTGCATAGCACTTTTGACTGTTTTGTCCCTGAATGTGCATGCATTGCAGTTCATAAAGATGCAGGTTGGTGCTGGCGTGACGGGGAGGCAACAGTTGACAGGTGGGCATTGGTTTTGAGTCAATTAGGGGATAGAAATTGGGAGATATATATAAAAAAATGTGTGCAGGATTGTACACTCAGTTTTTATTGAGTACGTCATCAAGGTATTTTGAGTACCCTGAATGTTGATGTACTTTTCCAAAATGCTGTGGACGCAACTCAAATTTTAAATAGCAAGCATAAGTACGCAAGTACCCAAATTAGAAATACCTCGGGTGTGTTTTCCAGATACGGCTCAATCTCTGTGACCCACTGTAGAGTAGATGGAAGGGTAGGAAGCAGTGTGAAAGACGAGCCTCTAAGGATGTAGAGAGGTTGGTAAGACTGTAGAAGGTCCATGATTTTAGTGGGTGTGAGTTTTGAGTGCTTTAAGAGTGAGAACAATGACTTGTTCATGCGTCATACTGTGTAGTGTGTTGATGTTGGTGAGAAGACAGATTTTTAGGATGTTTTAAGTGTTGCTGCTGAATTCGGAATAAGTGGAGGAAGCGAATTGGCGTACTCCAGAGGACTACATGGTGTGGAGAAGGTCTAATCTGAAGACTCTGATCACTTGTTGGAGTTTGTCTCTGTTTAGCTTCACATTTTGTGGCTCGTCTTGTGTAGTGTATTGTCTGTACTTGTTTGTTGATATTTCTTTTACATTGACCCTGAAGCGCATGGGTTATCTAATCAAAGCAGGTGGGAAAATACTGGTACTTTATAGATATACTGTGTCATCGATCTACTTTTGCTTCCATTCAGTTTTGTTTCATGTTCTGTAGTAAAACATTGGCTTTGTTGTGTGTGTGTGTGTGTGTAGGT
>JAQNCB010000017.1:6045145-6056460 GCA_030068295.1 Euristhmus nudiceps | reverse complement strand
AACGGATCACGAATACCAGCGTTTGTTATTTTCTCAATGTATCTGTTCCTACTTTTACTCGAGATGGTCTAAGACAGACGAAAGTTTGATGCCGCTTGAAAACACACGTCTTGCACTACTGCAATCGATATAGTTGTGACCGCCAAAATGGCGAAGTTTATGTGTCGTCACGGGCAACGGGTCGAAAACCTCTATTGGATCACAAGTGGACAGTGTAAGCCACAGGTGTCAAACTCATGGATCGCGGGCCAAAACCAGCCCACCAACTCATTTTATGTGGCCCCAGAGAGATTTCAAAGAATATGATTATCGTACATTCTCTGCATCGACCATTAACATGAAACCCAATTCATCGTCCTTTCACGAGGTGGCAGCAGCCTATTTCAAGTAAGCAACTAACCGTTCATGATTAAAGAAAGTACACATGCTAGCTCATTACTGTAAGGTGTTGTCAGAAAATGTAAGTGAATAAAGTAAAAGAGGACAAATACCTAAACGAATCATTTTGCCATGCAGATTTCATGGTTGCCTTTTACAACAGTAACCATGAGTTCAGTGATTATTCGGCCCACGATCAGCTTTACATTTAGTGATGTGGCCCTCAATGAAAATGAGTTTGGCACCCCTTGTGTAAACACAGGCAAAAATGAGTGACAAAATACATCATGGGTTCATTTAATCCACTTGCTGGAGTTGGTTGGGACGCATTTGACCTCATGCGCCTTCATGTGTCCATGAGAAGAATAACGTAACTGAAAATTATATGAAGAGTGCAATGTTTGTTTTGGTGACAGTGCAAATCCTCAAAAAGATAGAGATGGTTGGAATAGCCTGTACATGGGTATTAGTTTTTAAAATATTTTCACTTTCTTAGCTAGCCTATCCTGAACAAATGAACCAATGCAATAAATATCCACAATGCTCTTTAACCTTCTAGCAGAAATGGCATTAATGAAATCTGAACACAAGTGGTGTGCTTGGCCTGGACACCTTGAAGACACATGATTCGACACAGATGTACATGGAAAAGTATTTGAAAAATCCACTTGTTGTCCACGCTGATCGACCAAGCCATGTTTTAAACCAAAAGTAAAGAGAGTGTAATATTTTTAAATTATTTACTTCGCATTTTTGGCGTCGTTGTTAGCACATCTGCCTCTCTGCAAGTAACTCTTGGGTTTGAGTCCCGGGCTTGGTGAGGCTGTTTCTGTGTGGAGTTTGGATGTTCTCCCCGGGATTGCATGGGTTTCCTCAGAGTCTCCTTCCCCACCCTCAACCCCATTCAAAGACACATGCAAATTAAGATAATTGTCTGTATCTGCCTCTAGATATGAGTGTGAATGGTTGTGTGTTAGTTGCCCTGAGATGGTCTGTTTTGCCCAGTGTTGGCTGAGATGTGCTCCAGCCTCCCTGTAACCCTAATTAGACTAAGGGATTCGGTGAATGAGTGAGTGATTATATTTAGATTAGACCCTCTTTCTACTCCTGTATCTATTAAAAACACATTTCACTCTGACTCTGTATACTTTTTGACCTCGAGGCAGTGGAAGGAGGACGAATGCTTCAGTCTTGTGTATTAAATACAAATGGGTGATTTTTCTTTGTCGGAAAGTGCCTGAGGAAATGGGATCCCTCCTGCTTGATACCAGCTGTTAAAGAGGAGCTGCTGCTCATAAAGAACGGAGCAGTTTTTCTTCCAAAAAAAGTCTTGAAAGTGTTGAAGTGAAGAAGACTGTTTCCCCATGCAAGCGACTGCTGCTATTACTTTTTATTGCCTGTTGTGTTTCCATTTCTTCATCATCCACCTGTAGGTTGGAAGCAGAAAACATTACAATAAATATAGGAATTGGAGGACGGTTATTAACACAAAGGGTTTCTCATAGACTGCAGCTGTACGGAACGAGGCCATGGAGAAAAACTTCACAGTTTAAAGTCATCTTGGTTGTACAAAGACTTGGAGCCCTTAGTGCTGGTTAAATCTCAGTTCTGACTGGTCCGCTCCAGTGAAGAGATTTATATTAATTTTATGACTTTTTCCACATAAAGGGTGGCCCAAAAAACTCCCTACATTTCAAAGGTGAATTAAAAAAACTCAAAGATAATCAAATGATGATTTGCCACAAGTTCAGCATCCACAGTAACTACAGTCTCTATCTGGTGACATATGCACTGTCTCTAGCCAAAAGCGCATCAGCCACCATGGCTTTCACTGAGGTGATGAACAGAGCCCAGATGCATGGTGAGTAAAATGAAAACAAAAAAATTCAGTTTGTCATTTTGGCCATGTGACAGCTCTCAGGTTACCCATGGTTCCCAGACTGATATCAGAAGAATAGCAACGAAATGCGCTGGATTTGATTAAGTTTAGAATTATTACCTGTGGACTGAGTGGGTTGAATTAGAAGATTCAAGAATGTGAGCGCTTGGTTCCAAAGTAGTGTTTTGACAAGGTGCAAGACTATTAACCTGAAGATTGCAAGTTCAAATCCAGTTTAATGCACACAGCTGTTTGTGGCCGGGAGTCCATGGGAGCTGATTGGCTGAGCTCTCATGGGAGGAAGGAACGGCATACATTCACTTCATTGTCACTCACAGCGATCATCAGCCAATCATGAGCATCCCTGAGCTTATTCGTACCTTGGGTTTTCCCTCCGAGTGTGTTAGACCACCTGCAAATATGCATGGCGCCACAGTCTAAAAAGAGGTGCATTGCATGTCACGGGGGTGACGTGTGCATGCTTTTGCCTCTCCCTGGTCGGTGGTGGTCATGCGATCAGAAAGGCAATACCTGATGGGTGGGAATCAGATATGACTAAAATTAGGGAGAAAATGGGGGAAAAAAAAAAAGTACGGCAGGAGAGGCGGTGTTGAGGTCTGTTGGTAGCCCAACCCCAATTTGAACACTTTTGAGCTTGAATATTGTTGTTTCTATACTAACGTTGTACACTGGGACAGGCATGGTGGTCAGTCATTTGCTGAATTAATTTGCAGTTCTACTGGAGTCACTGGGCGGATGGACCCCATTGTGGCTTAGTCTGGGTGAAGGTGGGGTATACCTTAAGAGCTTGCCAGTAACACACACAACCAATCACAGTTCTACTCACTCACTCCCAAGGGCAATCAGGAATATTTAGTTAGTCTAAAGTGCATGTCTTCGGACTCATCCATTCATTCATTTTTTTAAGCAGCTTAATTCTAATTAGGGTCGCGGGAGGGCTGTCGACCGTCTCAACTGCCTCTGGGCGAGGGCGGGGTACACCCTGGACAGCTCGCCTGGCCATCCCAGGGTCAACACTTACACAAGCATTGACACTCACACCTAGGGGTGATTTGGAACAGCCAAGTAGCCTATTGCGCATGTTTTTGGACTGTGGAAGAAAACCGGAGTACCCAGAGGAAACCCATGCATGCACGGAGAGAACATGTAAACTCCACACAGAAACGCCCGAGGTGTGAATCGAACAGAGAACCTTCTTGCTGTGAGGCAGACGTGCTAATCACTACGCCACCACGCTGGTCTTTGGACTGTCAGAGGAAAGCGGATTACCCATATGAAACCCATGCAAGCATGGGGAGAACATGTAAACTCCACACAAAAACACCCTGGCTGAGCCCAGGACTCAAACCCAGAACCTTCTTGTTGTGAGGCAGACATGCTAACCACTACCTCACTGTGCCGCCACATAAAACGAAATAGATTAAAGGCACAACAAGTTATTCATCTGTTCATTGATTGTTGGCTGTAAAAACACTTCAGGATGTGCTGTGTTAAACTCAGGTGATTGCAGTGACTTTGTTCTGTGTCAGGTGACGTCACGCGCCCCTGTTGTGGATTTATTTTAACAGCATGTTTCATCATGTTTCATTCTTTTATTTCAGATATTATTTAAAATTATTGTCCTGACACACTAATATCTCTCACCTGCCTCATCCAGCTGTCCGTTCCTGGCCTCTAACTTGAGTCCGGCTATCCCAGCCATCGGTGGTGTGCTCTTCCTCTTCGTTATGGTCATGCTGCTCCGTGCGAGCTTCAGTGACCCCGGGGTTCTGCCCAGAGCCACTCCAGAAGAGGCAGCCGACGTAGAAAGACAGATAGGTAGGATCACGTTGCTGTGTTTCCCTTCATCTTCTCTCAGTTTTATCACAATAATTTCCATCTTGTGTAAGCGTAGTGGTCATGTGATCAGGCATAGACACAGGGCTACGTAAAGAAGCTATACAAACTCATGCTAATGTGGTTAATATATATATATATATATATATATTCTTATTGTGATGCTGTTGTGTTTTCCAGGCTAGAATGCATGTTGCCTTCAACTTTGTATAATGAATTGAATTGCACTGTCACACTAATATTATCCAGACACTAATGGAAACATTACATACAATGTTATAAGAAGTTAATTTGGCAATAAAGTTTACCATTTTAAAAAATGTAAGTGTGCTTTCCTCGCTCATTTAGCATTATTAATCTCAGTGCTAGTGTAACAGTACGCATATTTAAACACCGTATGACTCCAACCCTGGGATAGATCTAAGATGGGGTAAATTACAAAAACAGTAACAGATGTTTTAAAAAACGAATTAAAAAGAAGTTACAAATTTTCAGGAGGTCTGGTATAACCAGTGTTCACACTGTGAGACAAATGAAATTTTTTTTCAACATAAATATCGCATTAAATTCTGTGATACATATAGTCTAGTAATGCTAAATCATTCGTTCGGTCACTGTCGAACTGATTAATACTACTAGGGTCACTGGGAGACTTGAGGATATCTCAGCTGACTATGGGTGTACATCCTAAACAGTTTGCCATTCCATCAGAGGGCTACCAACACACACAACCATTCACACTCACACCTTGGGGCAATGGAGAATATTTAGTTGGACTAATGTGCATGTCTTTGGACCCTAGGAAGGAAATAGGAGTACTCAGAGGAAACCCACAGGAAGAACATGCAAACACCAGACAGAAATGCCCTCGCCCCAAGCTCGGGATTCACACCCAGTACGTTCTGGCTGGAGGGCAGTACTGCTAACCAATATGCCGCCTACCTGCCCTAATGCTAAATCACTGATGTTGATTTAGTTATTATTTAAGAGATAATAGTTGTTTTAAATGCATTATTTTTGGTTTTGTTTTTCTCATTGAAAATGAACACAAGCCTGGCCTTCTGAGTGACCAATCCATTAATCTAAAAAAATAAAAGCTTACCATCCGACCACGTAAAGCAATTTGAGTGGATAAAATCACAGCTAATTGTCCAATCACGTTGACTCAGTGCTGCTCAACGCTGAATGATCAGGACGATTAAGAGGCTTATTAGATACCAGTTGAAGTTGTGTGGCGTGTAAGCACAGAGAACTACAGGAACGACAAGAGAGCTATTTAAAATACTTTCACAAAAAAGGTTACATTTCTCTCTGCCTGCAAGCTCATCTCAAATCTGCTTAAGTCTGCTTCCACCGTGCTTTTTTTAAATTTCCAATTTCATGCTGGCATTTTTGCATAAGATGAAAAATCCTGTCAGAGTACCCAACGATTTAACCTTCATCTCACGTTGTTTCCAAAGGCTCACTGATGTGTAGTTTGATCTTGAGAGACACTGCAGCAGACTCGTATTGAACCCAAGCAGGGTTGCTGTTATTTGCTTGGAGTATGTATTTTAACTGACACTACTCTCCGTATAATACCCTGTAAAAAGTACAACCCTGGTGAAATACTCATCTACAAGTCAAAAAACATATACTACTCTCATTGTGCCGTTGTTAAAGCATATTAATCTTACACACATTAGTTTACAATCCCTTCGGACAGCAAGCTAACCAGGAATCACATTCCTGTGTGAGAATACATGAGAGGCTTTCTACAGATTTTCTTATATTGTACATAAATGATGTGAAAGCTGTCAGTCTTCTTTGCTAATGTAGCTGCTAGCGTTTACATGTATGACCCCCCTCCAGCATAATACAGATTAAGATTATTCATATATTTGGAAAGAGAATTGAATAAGCTTTAAAATGAAGCCTCAGGAAATGCTACCTTTAGGAAAATAGCCATTACAGTTACAGAACTAGTTCCTGAAAGTCCGCATTTAAAACTCTCCAGCCACCATAAACTAAGTTCTTAACCAATCTGTGTGATTTTACCGATACCTCCCTAGCAATAGATGAGTTTTATTTACACCGAGTCATGTCTGTTTTGAGGCCACTATATGATTCAGGGAATCCTCCTGGGATTCTGGAAGTAGGGAGAGTACTCTGGTGGTGAACATGGATAATAAGGAAATACCGTGAGCAATCATAAAAACCGTTTAAAAATCGGCACGATAAGTGTATTCTCCCATTGTTTGACAACAAATTGGACATGGAACCCTTTGTAAAGCAGGCACCTAAGTATGGACAGATTGTCTTTATGGATATTTGAATTTGGTCATGTTGAAGATTTTGGGATGAATTTTTATTGATATCGCATTTTTTCGTCCAGGTATGCCATTTTCAAATTACTTTGCCACTACCTTGCAACTTGTGTCTGTATTATGCTGGAGCAGGTCACATGTGTTTATAAAAAGTGGAAGCTATCTTTGGGTGTAAGTTAGCTGTACTCAGTTGCTATCTAAGCAGGCTACACTTAGTAGTCACTGCTATGCTATTTGATGCTTATTTGATAAGGTGAGCTTGTGTAATTTTCAGTTAGCTAATAAAGGTCTCACATTTCAACAATTTAGCTAATATTATAAGCATTAAGTACTGGCTTCCGGCTTAGTGATCTTAGTCCAAACTAGAAATGCACTCAAAGAGTGCAGACCTCCACCAAGGTAGTCCAATCTCTCCTTTACATGAGATATAGTTTCAGATAATGTAGAATTATGCTGCCTGCTTGTGGCTTGTACCACAATTATTACTGAGCTCTGTATCTTTTTGCTCCCGGTGCATTCTGGGTGAATTCCGTCTCCTGTTAAAAATCATCTGAGTCCAAATCCAAATCCTGATCATGCCCCATCAATTCCTGTAAGTTTAGCATGTATGAAGATTTGAAGTACAAACATTATAACGTGATGAATGTTTATTTCTAAGGAGTATGCACCACAGAAACAATGGCTTTCATAGTGCACATACTATGCACCTCTTGAGTGCTAATATATAAATTTAAGCGTGTAGATAGGGGGATTGCTAAAGTAGGAACTGGTGCTGAGAGAAAATGTATTTCCTTATACAATTGCTATTGAGTAAAGCCAGTAGGTCTTCATAATTTGCAGTATTGTAATGCGACCCCTGTGGCTCTGTTCACTAGAGAAAGTAAATCACGGATGTTTAGTCTGGGTCTGACTGCCTGTTTGGATGCTTGAAGGGAAAATGAATGCTTGCTGCCTGCATGAATATTCTGAAGGCAGATAAAGCCAGCAATTTCACCTCAGGGTTCTGTTTCCTGCTGATCCAAGCCATAGGCCAAAAGTGCTACGTCTCATAGAGAAAGCATGTAGAAATGAAATGGGTTTCAGTGCAGCTGTGTGGGCGTCAGAGCTCAGGGCTGAATAACCACAGCATGCGAGATCATGGTTATGTTGAGTTCCGGCAATGCTTAATATGTCTTCATCAGCTTCCTATCTGCTTCCTCTCACCATTTCATTAAGTTTTTTATACCACAGTAATTTTCTTTAACTGTGGCTCAGCCAACAATTTGACTATTTATTATTAATCTCTCATTATATGAAGCACTAATTTTGATATGTTGTTTCCATAGTAACGGTAAATTCCCAGGTACGGACTTGTATGGCAGATGCTCTGCAAATAGGACTAATTTTCAATAAAATAATTAATAAAAAATGTGTCATTAATAACAACAAACTCTGTTTTTTCCCCACCTCCCATCAATAAGGCCCTGGGTTTGGTTCTGAAGCTCGGGCGTGTCTGTGTGGAGAAAGCATGTTCTACCGTGCTCTACTGTGCTTGTGTGGGTTTCCTTTCCTCCCAAAGTCCAAAAACATGCACAGTAGGCTAATTGGCAGTTTCGACTCGCCCCTAGGTGTGAGTGTGAGTGTGATTGTTTGTATGTGTGTTAGCTCTGCGATGGCCTGACCGGCTGTCCAGGGTGTACCCCACCTTCAACTAGAATCAGTCGAGATAGGTGCCAGCCTTCCCACGACCCTAATTCGGACGAAGTAGTTAAGAAAATGAATGAAGGAAATGAATGAATGGACCCTCTGAGCAAAAAGCTCTGAACTTTGTTGTGTTATTTCTTCAGATCAGGATTGAAATCTGCCTTTCTGTGGACTGATGTGAAAAATGGTTCAAATATTGTTCTGCTTTGTGGTTCACAGACGCGGCTAACGGAGTGAGTGGCGTGAGCTCACGGCCTCCTCCCAGGACCAGAGAGGTGCTAATCAACGGCCAGACGGTCAAACTGAAATACTGCTTCACCTGCAAAATCTTCAGACCACCAAGAGCCTCACACTGCAGCCTCTGTGACAACTGTGTGGGTAAGTCACATCAGTGTTTATTGCACTGAAAGGTAATCAAGTTTTTGGTATTGAACCTTTAACCATTTAAGTTATACTTGAATCCTGGTTTGTGGTTTATAGTAACATTAGATTTACTTTAACGCTGTACTTTTGTGACTCTTAGTTTACATTTAAATTCCTTTGGGCATTCATTTAAATTCGTTCTTTTTTTTAATCTTTTTTACAACTTAAAGTGGTGGTTAGCATGTCCAACGGAGTCCCGGAAAGTCCTGAGTTCGATTCCGGGACTCGGTTGTGTCTGTATGGAGAATATATGTTCTCACTGTGCTTGTATGGATTTCCTCCAGGTATTCCAGTTTCCACCCACAGTCCAAAAACATATACAGTGGGCTAATTGGCTGTTCCAAATTGCCTCTAGGTGTGAGTTCCATCACTGGTT
Source organism: Euristhmus nudiceps (assembly GCA_030068295.1). Taxonomy (NCBI): domain Eukaryota; kingdom Metazoa; phylum Chordata; class Actinopteri; order Siluriformes; family Plotosidae; genus Euristhmus; species Euristhmus nudiceps. The sequence goes on along the minus strand of JAQNCB010000017.1, from coordinate 6,047,558 downwards.
TCTTTGGTACTTTATTTCTCTTTCTTGAAGTTTATAAGACAAAACCACGTTCGGTGATTTTACTGATAAAGCAGGGAGCGTGAAGTTCTTTATCCTGAAGACGGTCCTGTCTTGGAAAAAATACAGCCAATATATCTTGACTCTAACACTAGAGACTCTGATCTCCATCCATCCATCCATCCATCCACACGTTTTATGAACCGCTGATCTATCAGGGTCATGGAGAAAACTGGAGCCGATACCAGCTGACTTTGGATGAGGGCAGTGATACACCCTGAACACATATGGGATATTTAGAATAGCCAGGTAACCTAATGTGCATGTCTATGGCATGTGAGAGGAAACCGGAGTACCCAGAGGAAGCACATACAGATGAGGAGAACATGCATGCTCCTCAGAAAAAATGCCCTTGGCAGAGATTCGAGCCCAGAGCCTTCTTACTGTAAGATTTTAAAAAAAAGTCTATCAAAAAGTTTATCAAAAAAATCCTGATATCAGACATATAGTATGTAGTATATTTTCTGTATGAATTTTAGTTTAGATTATTATTAGTGGTAGTTTACATGTAGCATAATGCTGCAACAGAAACCCATGTATCATCATCGTGTCCAAGTTGTTACCATGGAAACAAACAATAAGCTGTTAGAATGTCAGAGCTGCTGTTTGCAGAAAATTAAACATCACCTTCCAACCCGTTTCAGCAGCTCCTGTGTTATAATATCATCCAAAATTGTTTGGGGAAAGTATTCAACATTAAAGAAGTCAACACCAACAGCATGTTCTTTTTATTTATTTATTTTCCTGCAGAGCGTTTTGACCACCACTGTCCCTGGGTAGGCAACTGCGTGGGGAAGCGAAACTACCGCTTTTTCTACCTGTTCATCCTCTCCCTCTCCTTCCTCACCATCTTTATCTTTGCCTTCGTCATCACCCACATCATTCTGAGTGAGTAACGCTTATGGCCCACGTCGGCTCCCACTCAACACTCCAACCCTCGTGGGGAGGGTACAGAGGGTTAGATTTTAACCCGCACACTTTTAGCATCACTATTTAAATTCTGAGTGTTAGCAGCATCATACAGTCCATATGGAATTTTAGAGCAACAGGGCATTACATTATTTTCACCTGAAACGGTCTATAAACCATTCATACCCATAATTGTTATACTGTGTTTGGTTTATATGCATCCATAGAGGAAGTATTTTCACTTACCTCTCCTGTACTCCTACAAAATGCTCCGGTTTGATCATCTACTACCAATACCATATGATACTATGTCACATAAACCTCTTGTAAGTTGCTACGCGAAAGAATGCATCTAGGATGTGCTTTATGATTAATGATCAAAGCAGTGCAAACTACAGTCTGTGCTAATGCGGGCGGAACGTCTTAGAATATGAGAAAATATCTTGACAAACATCAAGTGAGAGTATTAGACCGTTTTTATTCTTTCCTCACTCACCAGGATGCGCATCTTGCTGATGAATCAGCAAACTCTTCATTAAAGATAAAAGATGAAATGTGTGACGAGTTCACTGTTGGCAATAGACAGCACAAACCAGTGTAAACAGAGCTCTGTGTAATGTTTCCATCAGGCCCCTGATTTATTCATACTTCATAGATTACTCATTTCAGTGGAATCAATATTGATGACGACCAAAACATGAACTCTTAATTCGGTCTGAAAAAAAAAACATGGAAACGTTTCGTAAACATGATGATCTGTACTTTTTAATCAGATTCATATTTCATGACATGAAACAGCATTATCACTCAGATAGCACTGTCCCAAAATACCTAAATACTTGATTAATATTAATATTATAATATTATAATACTGCAAAGTAGTGGTAGGGGAGAGAGTAGCCGTACAGCATAGAATGGTGGCGTGCAGGATGGCTCTGGTGGTGAGGAAGACGAAGAGGAAAAAGGCAGAACAGAGGATGAAGTGGTGGGAGCTGAAAAAGGAAGAGTGTTAAGTGGTTTTCAGGGAGGAGTTGAGACAGGCTGTGGATGGTCAAGAGGTACTTCCAGATGACTGGACAACTACAGATAATGTGAGCGAGGAGACAGGGAGAAAGGTGTGTCTTCTGGAAGGGAAGTAGATAAGGAGACTTTGTGGTGGAATGAGGAAGTGCAGTAGTGTATACAGAGAAAGGGGTTAGCAAAGAAGAAGTGGGACACTGAGAGGCCTGAAGAGAGTAAACAGAAGTACAGGTAAATGCAGCATAAATTGAAAGTAGAGGTAGCAAAGGCCAAACAAAGGGTGGACGATGACTTGCTCGATATACTCAGTTGGACAGCAAGGAAGGAGAGGATGATTTATAAAGGCTGGCGAGACAGAGAAATAGAGATGGGAAGGATGTGCAGCAGGTTAGGGTGATCAAGGACAGAGATGGGAATGTATTGACAG
>JAQNCB010000017.1:5953729-5965921 GCA_030068295.1 Euristhmus nudiceps | reverse complement strand
CATGGTGAATCAAGAACATGAGTTTCAGTTTACACTTAATAAATAAATAAAAATAATCTCCCGTTTATTGATATGTCAAAAGGGGCGAGGGTCTTGTAATCTCTGATTGTCTTGTTTTTAATATGTTGTCATTTTAGCGGGTGAAGTCAGTGTGGTTTGTCGCCTGACTTGCATTTCGTTGTGAACAGGTGCTGATATCGACGCCCTCTGTGTCGCCCCACGCCATGTGGACAGGTCGGACTTCTTCACCTCTTTTTACGAGAAGTTAAAAGAGCACGAGGAGGTCAAAGACCTGCGGGTATGGAGATTAAAAAATAGAAAATACACAATCGATCATTTTGGTATTTATCACAACCCTACAGTCGATTATTCTCCAACAGCTGAATGGCCCAAACTATTTATTTTGTTTATTCCAAGCAGAAAAGCAGTTCTAATTAAATTAATATCATGTGTGTGTTTGTGCTGAACTAGCTTTGCACAGCTAGTATGACCTATGATTAGCCATGTTTCCATTAACATGCTTCAAGGAGAACACATTGTTCATGGAGTATTCCCGTTTATCTAAACAGAAGTAGTTAAGGATTGCTTTGAGGAGTTGTTTGTTATATCATTTTTACCGAGAAGATAAAGCAAGATTTCATTGCCTGTGATCAGCTACGAAAAGTGTGGGATTTCTCCAAGAAAGTTTGCGATGATGTCACATCGTCCATAAGGTTCATAATCCATTGAGGAACATGCAGGGTACAGTTGGGTATCAGAAGCCTGGCAGTGCCTCACTGTATGGTTTTTGGTTGTTCAAACCACTCAGGAAGGAATCAAAATGTTGGTTACTTCAGTTTTCCGAAGGACAAGTTGTCGAAGTGTGAATGGCTGTCAAATCTTGACTGATGGTGGTGATGTTCGGAAGCTTACATACAAATCGGCATCTTCCTGGGACAGAATGCTATGAACCTTCTTAAAACAATAGGGCACGCTGGCGATTGCAAGTTTGATCCAGGTTGCTGCCGCAGCCGTCCGAGACCAGGAGTGCACGGGAGCCAAGGATTCGAGGTGTCACGGGACAGAAGGATGACTTGTGTTCGCTTCCCTGTCACTCACAGCGATCTCCAGCCAGTCATGGGCATCTGTGAGCTCATTCGCACAAGGGGACGGATAGCGCTTTTCCTCCGCATGTGTTAGGCTGCCCCCAAATGCGCATGCGCAGCAGTTTAAAAAGCAGGTGGCAGATTTGCATGTAACGGAGGGTGCATGTGCATGCTTACACCCCTCTGTGGTAGGTGGTGTTGCGTAATCGGGAAGGAAACACTTGATAGGTGGGATTTGGATGCAACTAAAATTTTGCGAGATGACGGGGTTGGGGACAATCCCTTTGCCAGGATTACCATGGTCAGTACCTGTTTGTACACATGCACTACTGTATGGTACACCAGCAGCCCTGTGCAGCGTCTTGAGGCTTAGCCAGCTAAACAGTAAGCAATGACTTTAAGTCACATGACTGGAAAAACGCAACCTTTTTGAGAACAGAGCACACTGAAAAGCCTTATCATCACATAGCTGGAATAACTTCGTGCTTTCTGGGCAGGGTGTGTCTTCTGTTCACTGAAGTTTTGGTCGTGTTGAAAATGATAGTGTCAAATGCAGTTAAAACCGTCGCGACCATGGAGGCATCTGTGCATCATACATGGCCTGCACATGTTCTCATAGGTTCCTGTGGAGATAAAAGTGTACATAAAACATGCGTTACAGTTATTGTTGATATGTGTAACTGCTAAGATTTGTGCAGTGCAGATGCTCTCATGTTTCTGAGACAAGTGGATATTTCCCCTGTCCCTACTTTTGCGAGAGATCACATTCAAAGCCTAATAGCCCCAGCCAGGATTCTCATGTATCAACCGGCCGCAAAAGGTGTAACCCCAGCTTTACTCTGGAAACCCAGCTGTTACCCATGATGACTTGCATCCTGGTTCCTGCTCTGTGCCGATATTCAGTACAACTACACTGTGGCTCATGTGGGATTGTTTAGTTATACTACATGTCACATAAAATCTAACACAAAATGCTGCTGTAGTAACGCATTGTCCATCTTGCTGTTTAGGCAGTCGAAGAAGCTTTTGTCCCTGTGATTAAACTGTGCTTTGACGGCATAGAGGTATTTCAGTTTGATTATTCATTACAACATAACAGCAACAGAAGTGACACCATCAACATCTTATATGTTTGCTTATAATGCTTGCACCAGATCGATATCCTGTTTGCTCGGTTAGCGCTGCAGACCATTCCCGAGAACCTGGACCTGCGGGACGATAGTCTACTGAAGAACTTGGATATCCGCTGTATCAGGAGCCTGAATGGTACACATGCTCTCCTTGTCTGTGGTGTTTGTGGTGTGCATATGTTTGTTTTTGTTCTGCTGATGTGCTGATGTTTGTGTTCAGGTTGCAGGGTAACGGATGAGATTCTCCACCTGGTGCCCAGCATTGAGAATTTCAGACTCACTCTCAGGGCCATCAAACTGTGGGCTAAACGTGAGTCTTGTCTGTTATCTTTGCGTCTATTATATCTTCATAACACCAAGCTTTTCAGCTACTATCGTCTGTTTATGGAAAACTACTATTTCTTCATGTACATATTACTGTACTGGGAATTTAGTCACTTTCTGTGACTGAACATCACGGGGCATGTTCCCTGTCTTTCACAGTGTTTGTGTACATAGTTACTATTTGTGAAATAAAACCAAACTAGTCTGAAATTACAGGGGTGCATGTTTAGGTTTGTCAAAATGTTTGATTTTTCAGATTAAGCACTTGGGGGGGGATATGGATTTTACAATATCTGCGTTTAAAAAAAATAAAAATAAAAATTAATTTCCCCCATATGTGCATCAAAACCTGATTTGAAAGTAAAGGAAAGGCTGTGTCACCGATCAGGAGGTTGGTGGTTCAAGTCCCAGTACCAACAAGCTACCCACCCTGGGTCCTTGAGCAAGGCCTTTAACTTTAGAATGTTCACTTGTGTAATTGAGATAAAAATGTAAGTTACAGCTACTTATGGGTGGGAATTGAATACGATTAAATTAGGGAGAAAAATATGGAAAAATTAATTTGTTCTGGATAAGGGAATCTGTCAAATGCTTTAAATGAAAGCCTTCCAAACTCCCGGACTGAAAATATTTATGTATTCAGAATGAGGTGGTTTTTATTTACATATATAAAGTTTCAATCTGCAGAAATCCGTTCAATAGTTTGCATTAGCCTGTATGGAAAATTAGACACGTCAGTTCCAATAAGGAAAGATAACGGCAAAAATAACAGTATACTGATATTAAACCAACAGGCTAAATATAAACTAGTAAACTAGACACGTAAAATAAGTCAGACAGTCATCTATTCTTTTACACCAATGGAATGGAAGACGCGCTGTTTCTATGCTAATAACTTCCGTGTTTACGGTGATTGCGATGTAAATAACGTGCAACTTTGCTGTACAATGTCACCCCCCCAAGAAGAATCATTGCTTTTTTTTTTCTTCTGAAGATTGTAATAACAGTGCCATGTTTTGATGTAGACATATAGGATGTATGCAATCTTTTATTAAATTTGAGTTTAATTTCCATTTTAATTGTGGAATGTATGACCTGATCTCTTAGAAATATCCCAAAAATGGCAAAAAATCGTCAGTCACCATTGCGTAACGCTCAGAGACTCCTGTGCCATGTACTTAGCTTTGAATTCCTGCTAACAGAATATCATTTGATGTCGGGGTGTATAATTTTCACAGTAAACCAATAAATAAAAAAAAAATTTTTTGAGTGTAAACAAAATTTCTCCTTGTCCGAGCAACGCCATAAAAGCCAGTTTTGGATTGACTTATTTGCCGCCACTTATTTAATGCGTTTATATTATGTTTAGCATTATACCATTAATCAATGTTAAGAGATACTGAGTATTCGGATGCAGGCACGTTTCATATTTTTAGTTGTGTTCAATACGCATGTTTACGTTACAGGTCACAACATATATTCAAACATCCTGGGTTTTTTGGGTGGTGTGTCATGGGCCATGCTGGTGGCAAGAACGTGTCAGCTTTATCCCAATGCGGTGGCTTCAACCCTCGTATACAAGTTCTTTCTAGTGTTTTCTAAGTGGTAAGTCCTGTCCTTTATCTCCTTTCTTTCCCTGCCCCACCCTACCCCCGCCTCGTGAACAAAATACATGTGTTTAAACTGTCTTTGTTATAAGACACTGGAGATATCCTAATCTTATACAGCCAGTCATTTTTATTCAACACTTAATGATCTTGGTTCAGAATGTCGCTGTTGTAGAATTACAGCTTCAGGCTGTGTACTTGTGTGTAAATTTGATGCTTGCTGGTATTTTAAAGACTGTTTTGTCCCTGAAATGTAATGTAGTAAAGTGCACACTTGAGCAGGCGTGTCATCTCTCTTTCTCTGTTCTGTCGTTTTTTGTGTGTAGGGAGTGGCCTAATCCGGTCCTTTTGAAGCAACCTGTGGAGTGTAACCTCAACCTTCCAGTGTGGGACCCGAGGGTATGACTCTTCTCTCTATGTGCAGATCTATAGATTATCAGTGTCTGTTTCTGCTCACACTCGCATGAACATCATTGAATGTCACTGACTACCCACAGGTGACCCCGAGTGACCGGTACCACCTCATGCCTATCATCACACCAGCATATCCTCAACAAAACTCCACCTATAACGTGTCCGTGTCAACTCGCAACATCATGGTCGAGGAATTCAAACAGGGTCAGTCGAATTTCATATCATTTTCTTATGCCTGTGATTGGACTGCTGAGCAGTAAGTTATAGATGAGTACAGAAGTTCATCACGGCACCGATCTTTACAGTTATGAATGCAGGGAATGCTGTGTCCACTTTCCATTGACCAGGAATGACAAATGCCCCCATGAGCACATCACCCACTAAAATGTTTTGCCTTTTTTAAAATAAACTATTTAAAAAGTTTCCTTATTTGTGCGATTTTCCCCTTTCCCCGTGTCTCATTTCTGTGCTCCTCCCCTTTATACATAACCATGCTGTGCTCTTAAGGGTTAAAAAAAGTGTGCAGTGTTGCACACTCATCATTTTTACCGTTTTAAGTACATCCTCCAGGTGTTATACACTAATGTTGAGATGCTGAATTTCAGTGTGAATGCACTCAGAACAGCAGGAATAAGTACGTAAAAGAAAGGTGCGGTCTGTAATATTTTGGTGGATCTGTTATCACAAATTGAGTACATCATTAATAAGTGTTCATTAATTTGTAATTATTTAAAAAAAAAAAAAAAGGCCTGGATTTTTCAGAACCTTAGAATAAGCTATTTATATCTACACGTGGAGCGGGTCTCCTCTCCTGGATTGTGCCATTTTACGGCGCTGTTTCTATTGTAGCTTAGAATCATCCAAGTTTCAGTTGTTTTAAGGGTGCATAAGATACGTAATATTTAATGATATGGCTTGTGAAGTTCCAGATTCAACCAACAAAAATTTTGTTCCTGACTCCTCGATGTTGGAGAGACATGCTGATGCAAGATGGCGGCCTTCGTGAGGGGGGGACCGGGTTCTCGTGTAGAGATTATTCTATAGCTTTTTTTTTATAAATTCCTGAGAACCAAATTATTTTTTTAAATAGAAATGATTATAGATTAATGAAAACATGTTTATTGATGCACTTAAGTTATGTTAATAGATCCTCCAAAATGTTACACACTGTACCTTTAAGGCACAATCTTTTGCACACCAGTGTAAATACAAAGCAACCTAGAAACACTGTTAACCCAAGCAGCTAGACACACACACACCTTGTAGACTAACAGTGCAAATAAACTGCTTGTTTCAGGTGTCGAGTTACTGATCAGTCAGACAGTGTTTTTTTTGTTTTAAACCCCCATTCATATGTTGTTGCTGAATGTGGAAGTGATGTGCATTCCAGGCAGTTTTGGCTTGTTTTTAACTCTTGCCCTGTGCTTCCTGCCTCCAGGTCTGGCCATCATGGATGAAATATTGCAGAACAAAGCAGACTGGTCCAAACTATTTGAAGCGCCAAACTTCTTTCAGAAATACAAGTATGTATTTAGCTGTTTATCCTGTTGTACATGCGCGCAGAGGTTACACGATTTGAATAAAGATTTATTTATCAAAATAGCACTCACACCACCCCCTTCACACACCTTCATAAATCTCGCTTGCATCATATGTTGTGTGGTGATCGAGTCTCACTATGATCGAGTTTCACTATGAACTAAATAAAAGAGTAATTATGGAGTTGATGCTAGCACTTTGCAACAGTACAGTATTACTGTCTTGGGATTGCTTACATTTAAATTTCTGTTATTTGTGTAATCATTTATTTATTTCTTTATTGTAGACTGGCAATAATATTTAAAATTGTCATCTAAATTTGTCATTCCAAGGTAGGTATTTAAAAATGGGAGTTTTCTTTTTGTTTGGTGTTTTCTGTCTAACAGCTGTCTATAATAAAAAAAACTTTTAAGTCGTTTTCACACTTGTGTTTTTTTCCGGATAATTGAGCCCTGAGTTTTGGTAAGATTGGTGACTAGACATTGTTTGGAGCCCATGAACAGAACGGATCTCTGATCCTCTTGAAAACATTTAATCCAACATGTATTTGGTGTTGAATCTGTCCACACTCTGGATCCCAGGCCATGTACCACCACTGGGTTAATTCTACTTCCTGCTTCTTCTGTCTTAATACTATTATAAAAAATAATAGTTGTTCTTGGTACTGATCTGCAGTGCTTAGCAAATTTATTAAACCACCTGCCATAAATGAAAGAAGTACAAACATCTAATGATATCTTGTTTGTGTTTGTCGGTACAAGAAAGGAAACTAAACGTAAAACTAAACATAATTAAATAATCATTATGTAATATTAAAACCTCCATTATAACAGCAAGAGTTCTTGCTAGCTTTGATATGATGCATATATTTCCAGTTTCCACAGCATTGTGTTTCAAACTAACTCTTCTCAAAGCCTGCTTTGGAGGAAACCATTGATCAACTCGATCCCGAAATTTGTTCAAGAGGAGTCAGATCTGAGATCCTGTCCAATCATTTTCAGAGTTCCAGATGAGGCACGGTGTTGTAGTGGTTAGCACGTCCGCCTCATGGCAAGAAATTCATGCATTCGGGTCCCGTGCTTGGGTACTTCTAGGTGTAGTCTGATCTCGCCATGCATGTGTGGGTTTTCTCCCACAGTTCAACATGCACATTATGCTAATTGGCTGTTTCAAATTGCCCCGAAGTGTGAATGGTTGTGTGTGTTGGCTCTGACATTGTCTGTTGAGCTATTCAGGGTATACCGTACCTTCACCCAGTGTCGGCCAAGAAAGGCTCCAGTCTCCCTGCGACCCAAATAGAGGGTTAAGTTATTTGACGAGTGAGTTTGAATGAATTTTCCTCCTGATTTATATGAATCTACAGCAAACAACTATTTGTATTTCTCTCAGTTGTGACAGGTGCTCTAATAAATTGTTTGAACGCTGTAGAAACGCACACTTTCATAGGTTTTGAGCTCGAATCAGTGCAGGTTTTTTGTTGCACATCATGTACAATGCACATCATACTGGCCTGCATGACTAAAACAGCTTTTATTAGAACTATTACATAGGTCGGTATGCATGATGATGTGCATCCAAAAACCTTTAAAAAAAAAAGGCCCCAGAATCTTATACGTTTTTCAGTAGTAAAATCTAATATATTATTGTTATTAAAATAAAATTGATAATTAAATAAAATTATACACCACAGAGATTCAGGACCATGGGGCTGAGAAATGTGCAAACCTGATTACACCCAAGGGATGTACAGAATTATACACTCCATCCATGATTCAGAGGGAAGTGTGTGTCTGGGGCGTTTGGTCGTCTCTGCGGAGAGCTGGTGTGAATGCAGGTTTTAGTTCCAGACAAGTAGCTTGTGCGGGGCTGGGGTGAAAACCTGCTCCCACACCGGCCCTTTGTTGAGGAGATCACATGATACGCCTCTGATCTCTGTGTGAATGCGAACCTGCTGTTATAAGCCCAGAACTGGTCCCGAGTCCGGACTGGGGTGTCCGGATCAAGTGTGAAAACGCACCAGCTTTGTAATATTTAATAAAAGATGATATGTAATACCTTTTGAGTAGATTTTTTTTAAAGAATGTGAAATGAGTGTATCAGTTATCACCGGTATGAAATTGTGATGTTTGTTGAAGTAAAATTCACTGATCAGAGCTGAAGCACGGTGTTTGCTTTTCCCGAAGTTCCATGTTTGTTTTTTTTCTGTGTTCTATTGTACCATTGAAATATCTCACATATAATGTAAACAAATCTCTCCACTGTTTTAAAGCTCTATTTCTGCCAGTGATGACTCGCACACAGTTTCCTCTTCTCGTGTCTTGGCCAATATTGAGCGTGTTGGGTTAGGGAGGGATGGATGGTATACACTTCACCTCCCTGTCACTTACAGCGATCACCAATCACTGTGATACAGGCTGATCACTGTGGGGGTCTGTGACCTCATGAATACAAGGGGTCGGATAGCATTTCCCTTTGAGTATGTTAGGCTGCTCCTGAATGTTTGGAACGATACCGGTGGCAGCGTCACGTGTCACGGAGGACTCATGTGCATGCTTTCGCTCTTCATGGTCGGTGGCGCTCACATGATAGAGAGGTGCTATTGATGTGTGGGAATTGGCAACAAAGAAGAAAAATCAGAGTGGGAAATAATAAAATAAAAAAAACTTTAAACAATTCCTGAAAACCCCCCAGAAGCTAATGAAGATTAATGCAATGTGGTTAGCACTGCTTGTCTACAGTAAATCACACTTTAATCAAAGGTATTTTTGATGTGTATAAATACTTTAATGTGTACATTTTTGTGGGGGGAGATTTTCATTGTGTGAGTATCTTTTGTATTGAAAATGAAAGGTAATTATTCTTATTTGTCTCTCCACTATGTAATAATTTAATCAACAGTATTTTTATGTTCTCAATTTATTTGCTGCTTTTTGTCTCAAAACACAGCACAGAGATCAGGGGCGCCCAGTCTTGTTCCTGGTGATCGACCTTCCTGAAAATGTTCACTCGAACCCTAATTATTCCCACCTGATCATCTAATCAGGACTGAAGACTTGGAAATGAAGACTTAAAGGGATGATTGCATTTGTCAGCTTGGTCCCAGTAATGTTGAAGTTAAAATGTTTTGGAAGGTAGATCACCTGGAACATGACCTGGCAACCCTGATGTAGATGGTGCCAACATTACCGCAGATATGTTTAGCATCATGGTTTGTACTAATGCTGCAATTTAGACCAAATTAATCAACTGATCAGGATTTGTATTCAATATATTCCTTAATAAATACAGAAGTTAATCTGAGGGAAGCTTGGGTCGCGCTTTGCAGTGCCAATGTATTCTATTTTTTCCCCAACCTAAAATAAATGTCAATGTGAAATTGTGGACTGTTTTATTTTCTCAAATTCTCTCTCGCAATCTCAAGGTATGATTTGTCTCTGAGGAGTGAGAATTGAAAGGCTGCCATGGTTATTTAATTTAATTTAATTTATATATATATATATAAACAGTCGACTCTTTTCTTTATTTTGTTTCTTTTTATTAGCGCCCCGGTGTTGAGTGAAGGTTTTCTGGGGGAAGTAGCTAAATTTGCCTGCATCGTCATGCATATTTGTTTGTGAGACTCTAGTTTAAAGAATTAAAACTCTTAACTGAAGTCTCTGTCTCTCATATATGTTGTGGGTACCTATGCTAATGCTCCAAAGACAATACCTTTTTTTTTTCTTTAAACAGCTTTTTTGGTGAGTGCTTCTTTCTTTTCTCACCTGAATAGAGTTATTGTGCTGCACCAGAGTGTGTGAGTTGAATATTTATTTTAGGTCTCCATTAATAACCCTTGGGTGCCCATAGCCTTCCCGGTGTTAAATGAACTGAGCTCTGACTAAAAGATGTAATGGGATTGTTCTTGTTTTTTATGTTCCAAGGCATTATATTGTGTTGCTAGCAAGTGCGCCTACTGAGAAGCAGCATCTCGAGTGGTGAGTAGCCCATGCCGAGTCACACGATTGCTATGACGAGCCTATGATATAATACCTTACAAACGGCATCCACGAGAATCTGTGCAGTAACACTTTTTTTAGAAACTGACCTACTGTGGATACATGCAGATTATTTATCAGCATCCGATTTCCAACAGGGTCGGCCTCGTGGAGTCCAAGATCCGAATCCTGGTGGGAAACCTGGAGAAAAACGACTTTATCACGCTCGCACACGTGAATCCACAATCGTTCCCAGGCCCGAAGGAAAATCAAACGTGAGTGTGGTAGATTTGCTATATGGTTGCTACCTTTCCGATCATGTCAGAATTGTACTTTTTTTAAAAAAGTGTTTGTGTTCAGGTCGGAGTTGAGAACAATGTGGGTGATTGGTATTGAGTTCAAGAAAATGGAGGGTTCTGACCTTCTTAATGTCGACCTGACTTTCGACATCCAGTCATTCACAGACACTGGTATGATGATGGTTCTTTATTTTCTTCTTTTATTGTTATTATTTTTTAAACCTCTGCAAGGGAGGTTTTTTGGTTTGTGTGTCAGCAGGATTACTCTTGCGTGGATTTTCATGACAGGGAAGACTGTTAGATTTTGGAGGCGATCTGGGTCAACTTTTGGAGTTTTTTTTAAAGGTCTATGAACACTGAGGACAATTTTTTTTTAAATTTATTTTTATGCAAGTGTTGTATGCAGCAGGGATACCATGTGTGTTCTGTTATTTTATTATTATTTTTAATAATATATGAATTATATTTCCTTATTTAATTTATATATTTTTAATTATTATAATGCAGAATCATCATATTGTCTGTCCATCCATCTCTAATCGTTTTAATTACGGCCCAGGACTTGGAAAGGGTTTGACATTTCTATTAGTTTTACCTTTTGTTATTTTTTGACATGTGGAGGCTGAGGAACATGCTATCTCCCTATGATTTTCTTTTCGGCTTGGTGGAGGTTTGCGCTCTCTGAGCGCTCTTGTTTAAAGCCGTGTTGTAGTAATATTGTGTACTATTAATTAAGTCTGCTGCTCTGTCACATCTGGCAAAAGAGGCTAGTGGAGTCTAAGTCGTTCTTCAGAGGGTTTCAGGATAGATTCATTATCAGTGGTCAGGTCACATCTATGACATCAGACATATCAACAGACAGTATCACCCAGAGAGCATGAAGCAACTCCACCAAGCCCAACCAAACCAAAATATCAAAATCAGACTATCTCACCTGCAATGTTAAAGAATCCTGTAAAAAAATAATAATTCCTGCATGCTCAATTTGATCTGTATGGTCTATTTATAACCAAGTCTTTTTGTCAAAAGCCCCGCCTCTGGTAGCTGTTTCATGATCATAACTTTTTATGCAATCAAACCACGGGAAACCATAACCTCCTTGGTGGATAAAGTGCTTTGTAAAAGAGTCTTCTAGCTGAGCCGGAAGAAGAAGCTCTTGTTGCAGCGTTATTTGCAGTGTCTGCACAGGCTACTGATATTGTTCGTTCTTGCTTTATAAACTCAGTGTACCGTCAGGCCATCAGCAGCAAGATGTTTGAGACTGACATGAAAATATCGGCGATGCACGTAAAGAGGAAGCAGCTTCACCAGCTCCTGCCGGACCTTGTCATCCCAAAAAGGAGAAAGGCGAGTATAATTCTCTTCATACTCAAACCCTCTGTTTTTTTTATTTATTTTTTTTTGTGTGTGTGTGTGTTCTGTGATGATATAAAAGCATTACTGTTGTCTCATGCCCTGTAGCATTCGACTGAAGGCCTGCGTGCTGCGAATGAAGGGAGTATGGACTTGTCACTGGACAGTGATAACAGCATGTCCATGCCGTCGCCCACCGGAACCTCCAGCGCTGCCAGGACACCCTTCTCTGCCAGTCCTCACCGGTGAGCTGCTCATACGCTCGCAAACTATTAGCACTTGTACCAGGGATGTTGTTATTAATCGCCACAGATGTGTGTGTGTATATATGTATATATATATATATGTGTGTGTGTATATATGTGTATATATATATATATATATATATATCTATATATATATATATATATATATATATATATGTGTGTGTGTGTGTATATATATATATAAACACAAATAGAGGGCAA
>JAQNCB010000017.1:5840831-5856192 GCA_030068295.1 Euristhmus nudiceps | reverse complement strand
GAGCTGTCCAGGGTGAACTCTGCCCTTGCCCGGAGTTGGCTGAGATGGGCGCCAGCCTTCCCCACGAACCTAACTAGAAATAAGCGGTTTGGAAAATGAATGAATGAATTAATTATTATTATTATTATTATTTTTATTATTGTTTCCAGCCATCAGAAAAACATAATAGCCAATCAGCATGTGACACAGCAGCCTTATTGGGTTTCCTGTGGTATAAAAATGTGTCATGCCTATGGGGCTCTGCTGGGGAGCCTTGCTATTAATAATTCTATTGAACAGCATTCTGAAAGCCCTTGTGTTTTTTTAATGAGCTCCTTAAAATAACATTGACTTGCCTTGATTGTTTATTCCTTTCCATACTACCAATTTGCCAACAGTTAAAATGCATTAGTATATACTACATGGGAAGGGTGCAATCTCATTAGTATGTGATTGGGGGAATTAAAAAACACTATCCCAAGTGGATAATGCTTGAATAAAAATGATGGACACTCAGGGTTTGTCTTAGTCACTTGGTGCAGGTGGGGTCATCATTATCATGATTTAAAATGATGAAATGAACCACTGCAGGTGACTAGCATGCCCGCCTCACAGCAAGAAGGCCTGGGTTCGATTTGCAGCCTGGCGTTTCTGTGTGGAGTTTGCATGTTTTCCCTGTACTTGTGTTGGTTTCCTCCGGGTACTCCGGTTTTCCCCCACAGTCTAAAAACATGCACAGTAGGCTAATTGGCTGTTCCAAATCTCCCTTAGGTGTGAAAGTGTGTGTTAATGGTTGCGTGAGTGTTCACCCTGCAATGGCCTGGAGAGCTGTCCAGGGTGTACTCTGCCCTCGCCCAGAGTCGGCTGAGATGGGCAACAGCCTCCCTGCGACCCTAATTACGATTAGGCGGTTCAGAAAATGAATGAGTAAAATAAACCAAAAAAAAAAAAAAAAATCTTGTTGTGTTTTTCCTGTTTGTTAAAGATAAGGATAAATATGAGAAGATCTTTATTGTCAACTGTTGCATGAACAATGAAAATCCAACTATGTTTTCATGTAGCATATACTAAAACCCTGAATGAGTGTAAGAACACACCATGATGGAGCGCAGTTTACTTGTTTTCTGTACAATATACGATAAAGTCTGAATGAGTGCGCTTACTCCTGCACGAAACGCACATGACCTGCTTTTGTAATGATTAAAATAGGTAAACATAAGCTATAAAAACCTTGTTTTAATTTGCTTTATCATTCTGTTTAGTATATATCAAAACTCCGAAAGAGAGTTAAAGAAAAACTATTACACAACTCTTATGCACCTGCTCGTGTGTGTGCTCGGTACTTGTATGGTTATCATGAAAAACAAAAACAAAACAATAATAAAACATAATTTTCAAGTTTGTTGGTCTTTTTACATTTGAGCCTACTGGTTCATCAAGCTACATTTTAATGTGACCAAGCCACATTTTAATGGAAATGAGTATCACTGATCCAAATTTAGTCAAAAAATTTTTTTTTTCCTTTTTGACGTTCTGAACCTTGTTTACAGACGACCCCCAGACAGCTACATTACAGCTACACAAACAAGCTTGAACATAACGTTCCATGATCATTCATGCTCCTCACTGTGTTTTCACTGTTCTCACTGTTTTTTGTTTGATTGTAGCTTAGATCTTGCACAGTAAAGGAAGTACCTTTTTAAATGTTGTCTGTTGTTTCATCGAATTTTATTTTACTACATAAATCAGTTCATGATATTTTATCATTTCTTCTATGTAATAAGAAGTGTTTATTCACTGCTAACATTATTAATTATTAATTTGATTTCTGTATATTTATGCTTCGTGTAAGTAAGGCAAGTGTGTCTGAATTTGCTCATTTACAATGTCTGATAAACATGTGTGTGTGTGTGTGTGTGTGTGTGTGTGTGTGTGTGTGTGTGTGTGTGTGTTTTCAGATACATCTCATACCTTGAAAGTGTGCACGATGAAAACTTTCGTATATTTGAACTCAGACGTTGGCTTTTCTGGTTTAATTTGAGTCAACCTAATTTTATTTACAACATTAGCAACATGTTAGCTTAACCTGCTCGGTTACTTCATATACTTAGATGAAATTGTCTAAGCAGCACTGAGCTTGCTTTTGTAATCTACACAGCTTCATATAAATTTCATGTAAATACATTCTTTGAAAAATGTTTAAGTGGCACTTAACTAGCTTTTGCCATTAGATGAGTGAGTTACTTCGCCTTATAATAGAAAATCGAAATCCAATCAAGCTCTTAAACAAACAGACCTGAAAAATAATATGGATGGCCAAAGGAAACAACTATGAACTATTGAATTATATGTGAGCTATACTGACAATGGTGGCTCAGTGAAAGCAGAATACCAATTCAAAGGTTGGGGGATCAATCCCCAGTACCACCACTGTTGGGCCCTTGAGCAAGAGCTTACTCGTCAATTGCTCAGTTGTTTAAAAAAAAAAAAAAAAAAAAAAGATTGTAAGTCACTCTGGATAAGCATGTCTGCCGAATTCCATAAATGTAAACTATTAAAAAGAACATGCTAATGTTTGTTTTGCTAACAGAAATGCTGTGGGTTACATCCATAAATTCTGACAGCCTTCTGGTCCGACAGCCCTAACCCTGACCCTAGCCCACCTGAACCAAGTAGGGCGGTCAAATCAATGGTCTGTCAGAACTCAGAGCTGTCCCCAAATGTATTACTGTATTATGTACTGGACTCTTACCAGAAAGTGAAAAAGAAGATATTTTCACCTTCATTTGATAAAAAAATTGGCAAACAAGAACAGGAAACTTAACATAAAGTGGAAATCATAACATTAATGGGGCAGCCGTGGCCTAAGAGCTAGAGATGAGTGGTTAGAGAAGTGGGTTTGCGACCTAAAGGTTGCTGGATCGACTCCCGAAGCAGCAGGACAAATGTGTGGCGGTGGTGTAGTGAGCTCCATATTCATGGCTGACGTGGCCTTGAGTAAGGCACCTAACCCCCAACTGCTCACCAGGTGCTGCAATGTGTGGCATCCCACCAATCCAAGTGTGTGTGTGCTCATTGTTTATGTGTGTGTGTGTGTGTGTGTGCTCACTCTGGATGGGTTAAATGCTGAGGAAATAATTTCCCTTGCGGGATTAATACAGTATGGAATGAAATCAAAATAAAACAGGTCATTTACAGATAAAATAAATTGAAGCTGAATTTCAGTTTAACATTTACGTGACTGAATTGTGAACATCAAGTGCTCATTTTAATCGTTAGTGAGTGTTTATTATTACATTCTGTGGCATATTCGAAAGTAAACAAAACGACCTAAAAGTAATGACATTTCAGTAGAAAACTGTGTAATTGTAATGAATTGGTCCAAAATAATTAACAAGGTGCACATAATTGTCATTAGTTAAAAAAAAAAAAAAAAAAAAAAAGCTCTTAGGACAAAACCAGAAAATTCGAAAAGTCATTTATATGTTTATTTCTACACTGGTCATGGCTTTACTAATGGACTGAGAGGTGCCATCAATTAAATCCGGGGGGTACGAGAGGGCATCAGCAGTAGCGATCTCTCTCCGAAACCACTTTTGCAACGGTAGCACCTCGCTCCTCATAATGGCACGTAATCAGATTACTCCTGAGACCAGAACCGCGCGGAAGTTCTCAAAGCAGCTTGCGCCGAGGAGCACCTGGGTGTCTAACCGCACACACAGCTCTGACGGCCTCAGCAGGGGCTGCCAGGACTCGGCGTTTAACACTGAGCTGAGATCGGCTGCAGGAGTTCTGTCACAGTGTGTGAGCGCTGGGTTTGATCATGAGGAGCTGATTCTGCATCAGCGACTGAGGCTGCAGTTAGAACAGTGCTGCAGAGAACTGTGACACGACGCAGCTTAACCTCACACAGGAAGGGAGCTTTACTTTATCTACACAGCCGCCTGTGCTCGCGCCCGCACGGCCATAGCGGGGGTGTCACACCTGTCACACACACACGCACACACACACACACACACACACACACATAAAGACAGAGAGAGAGAGAGAGAGAGAGACAGCTAAACAAAACAGCTAAAAAGAGAAACAGCTAAAGAGAAAAAAGAAATTAGCAGAAAGCACATGTGTAGAAAGTGCTGCGTGGGCTAAAGACAGTCAAATGACAAATACGGAAAGGTGTGTAGGGATGAAAGAATACGTAAAGTGATCTTGTACATGGAAATCTAAGAAACTAATTAAAATAAAACTTTAAACTGTCTGACTTTTAAACGAGGAAGAATGAAGAACACAGGAAGACAATTATTTAAGGAAAAAAGACTTTGTAAATGTTAGAGCTTATATAATAATAAAGGAATATAAAAAAAACAAAGTTTTTGTACAAAAAAAACAGCAAAGTGTACGCCCCAGACCGTTTCAGCTCTCGTAATTTCATGCCTTCTCACTTTTTCAAGCTTTCTACACCAAACTGAACACTCTGACACCATCATTAAAATAACCTCTCACTAATTTTCCGATGTGTTTGAACACCCGAGGCAGGAAGCTGCAGTCTCGTACATCAGAAAAGCAAAGTATCCGTTTGAGAATTCGTTGAAGTCGTCACGCCTAATCACTCACTCCAGATATGACTAGATCAGCAATCCGGCTCGCTCATGCGGTCTGTGTCACTTGGCACGTTTTATTTGTAAGTAAATACTAAACGGCGAGCTTTGGCCTCTGTGCTCCTTGTCCCTTCTCGCATGCAGGGCTGCAAGAGTACAGTGTGTGGCTCGGGTTGAGCCGTGTGAACTAAGTGCCAGACCACATCTGACGAGCTCAGCGTAGGCCGAGAGATGCCTCTCTCCGGCTCTCCATCTCTCCCTCTTTCTCTCTTCCTTCAGATCCCATCGATTCTGCTGCCATAAGTCATATGTGCCGTGATGAGCTGCGGTCTGAGAAAGCACATATGGAACGAGTGACGAGGTTTTACATGACCGCCCTTAACGAGGGGAGAGGACGACGTTGAAAAGATGGGACGAAAAAAAACAAACGTTTAACTTAGCCCTGTGCGCTAATACGTGTCAGATGTGTGGGAGAGAAGGGTGTTGATGTGTGAAGGGCTTCAGATTGGACCAAAGTGACTCTGAAATAAGAGATCTCACAGCTTCAGTACTAAATGTTTGTGGACTGGAATGGACATTTCTGTAAATGGGAATTCATGTGAAATGATGCAAAAAAATGCTGTTATGTTTATAGTGTAGTGCTATCGAATTCTCAAATCGGATTGGTAGGAAAATGTTGATGAATTTTATTATACTGGCAAGTCTGGCAGCTGTTTCAGCACCTGGGAAATCCTCTGCAATTTCTGAGGGCCATGCTCAGCTTTGCATCATGGGTACATTGGAGGAGTTACTACTTTTGTAACTGTGGCTGGGCTCTCGGGATCCACTTGGCTATTCGCATAATATTAAGTTACCTCAGACAACTTTATAGATTTTTTGTCTTGAAATTTACATTTACAGCATTTGGCAGACGCTCTTATCCAGAGTGACTTACAATTATAATTTTTTTTATACAACTGTGCAATTGAGGGTTATGGGCCTTGCTCAAGGTTCTGAGAGTGGGGATTCAACCATTGATCTTTGGATCAGGAACCCATCACCTTACCCACTATGCCACCACTGGCGTGTTATGGATACAAAAACCAGTTCACCCTCCTGTCGCTGTTTTTACCCCAACTTAAGATAACTCGATGCCAATGTGTAACCCAATATGTTCAAGGTTATTTCTGAATAGAGAAAACCACCAGAAATAGCCAAGGCAGTTCCAAATGCTGTTTTAGCAGTAAAGCAAATGTGTCAGAGGTAAAACTTGAGGTGTAAATTCAGGTGTTTTAAGGTTTGGCACTTTCAGTAGTATGAGAAACTGCATTGTTTTTGTCTTATTATAGTTGCAAGAATATTCTACACACTTGGTATTCATATTTATCAAAAAACCTGTACAGCTGCATGTTTATACAGTTATCCAATAAGCTGATCATGTGACAGAAGCCCAGAGCGTACAATACCACGCATACTTAAATGAATGTTTACCAAACATTCAAACAGCACAACTGTCTGATGAACTGGAGTAGAGTATAATGTGGTATCAAAATATAAAGCTTTCTAGGGCAGTGAGATTTGTTGAAAAACTAAGTGTTGGCATGAGTGCACATTATGATCATAAGGTCAATGTAAATAAAAATCTTCTCAAAGGCTTTGTGTAACTAATGGTGACCTTTGATATGCAAACTGGTTTAAAATCTTTAATGTTAAAAGTAAGAGTAATTTTACAAAGATATAACAGTTATAGACACAGTCATTAATAGTGGAGCTCCTGAGTGAAAACTAGTCATGGAACATGTCCTGTGTCCCGTCTGGTGTCCGCGCATTCCGAACACAGGAAATCCAATAAGGCTGGCACGTCACTCAGTTGATGCTGATTGGTTGTTATGTATCACTGACTTGTATAGTAATGTGCAGCAATAAAAACAGATTTATTATTGATAATTGCTAAATTACTTTTACAGTCTCTCCATGTTCTAAATTTTACTTACCTTTTATTCTATTTTAGTCTGCTGTTTTCTTGTAAATTGAATTTTTTATCTCATTTTATTATTTTATTTCTACTACTGTTTAATTCTTATTAATTTTCTTCCCCATTTATTTTATGTAATTTAATTTTCTATTTTTTTACTGTTTTACTTCTGTAAATCACATTGAACTGCCACTGTGTATGAAATGTGCTATAAAAATAAACTTATCCTGCCTTGCCTTGCCTTGCCTAATGAAACTGATGCCCCCAAAAAATAGAAGATCATGCACCTCCGCTTAGATTTGAACGGGATAAAAATTACACAATCTAACTCAGGTATCAATACAAGTTTTCAGGTAAATAAATGTTTATGGAGAAAACACCGAAATCAGAAGCTTGACAGAACATGAACCTGTTGAACGGATAATTTAGCAAGACGGGTGTGATAACTGACAGCAAAAAAAAAAACAAACCAAAAAAAAAAACAACCGAGCCTCAGACACCTAACAAGAGACAACTATAATGAGCCCCCTATTTAGGCAATGCCTAAACCTGTATATTAAACCTTAAAAGGACTTCCGCAAATTTAAAACATGCACTTTAACTGCTTTACCTTGCACACAAGAGTGACTTTCAGGCTACAGTAAATCACACTGCAAGCGCTAAATGACTATTAGCATTGACTTTATTCTGTAGTTTTTGCACCTTTAGATAATAAGATGCCCAATTGCATATACATTCCTGTTAAACATACAAAGCAGTTAAGACTTTCTATTTTGCAAATTCTAAAGGCACAATCCTCGCTGGATTTTCTTTTTTATAAATGCATTTATAATATACATCTTTGCAGGTATTTACACATTTTTACATGCTCGACCCTTTAGTAGATTAAGGCATTACTGTGTTTCCTGTATACCTCTTCAAAAAGAGTATTGTTGTGGGAAAATATGCTAGAAAAATCTCCCTTTCCAGTTTTCATATATACACCAGTCAGTCATATTATTAACACCACCTGACTGCAAGCTACAATACACTTTATATTCTGATAACCTTCTATAATAACCAGTGTTAACACTATCAGCAGATTGGGCTACAGTAGCTCTTCTGTGGCATCAAACCAGACTTACAAGCCTTTTCTCCCTACATGCATCAGTGAGCCTTGGGCACCCATGACACTCTAGCCAGTTTATTTGTTGTCCTTCTTTGGACCATGTTTGATAGGTACTTACCTCTGCATACCAGGGACCCCCCACAGGACCTTCCCATTTGGAGATGAAGCGACCCAGTTGTTTAACCATCACATTGTAGCCCTTTTCAAAGTCACTCAGATTCTTACATTTGGTCATTTTTCCTTCTTCCAGGTAATCAACTTCAAGAACTGATTGTTCACTTTCAGCCCAATTCATCCCACTACATGACAGGAACCTCTGTAATGAGACAATCAATGTTATTGCTATATTTTACCTTTATTAATGTAGTTCACAATGAATATGAAGAGAAAAACATGATTGCAGTGCAGACAAAGAACTCTTCCAAACGCTTGGTTTTGTATACCCCTGCCCCACTCAAAAATTACATTACCTTACCTTACCTTAGCTTGGGAGAAACACTAGCACAACATACAAGCTTTGTTCAGCATGTCTCCGGTTCATGATTTTTTAAATATACATGGACAGTCATTGAAGTAAAGTGACACAGGATTGGTCAGGTCTGAGAATGTGTGCGATGTGTCTGAGTGCAAAACAGGAATGCACCGTCCACCTCTTTTTTTTGTATTTTCCCCCCATTTTCCTCCCTAATTTAGTCGTATCTAATTCCCGCCAATCAGGTATTGCCTTCCCTATCACACAACCGCCACCGACCAGGGAGGGCTGAAAGCATGCACACGCACCCTCTATGACATGCGATGCTAGCATCCTGCCTCTTTTTGAAGTGCAGTGCCATGCGTATTGTGGGAGCGGTCTAACACACTCGGAGGGAAGGTGCTATTCGCACCCTCATACAAATGAGCTCACAGACACCCATGATTGGCTGGCGATCGCTGTGAGTGACAGGGAAGTCAGTGTATGCCATGTCTCCCTCCTGTGAGAATTCAGTCAATTGACCGGTTGCGCATTTCGTGACGTGCACGGCATTGTGGGATCTCAGCTATCAAACTCTCCACTCATTCCAGTGAAATGGCTGAAGTCAACATGCAGGTTAGCAACAGTTCAACTTAAGAGGACTTTCAAAAGGTGGAAAGTTGACGACCTAAAGGCATTCTGTAAACGTCGTGGGCTTCCCACTAACGCCATACGTAAGGTAGAATTAGTGGCACTTGCATATGCAGCTAATATACAGAAATTATCGTGCGTTCTGACCAGAGAAGCCGACGCCATCAAACATTGCTGTGGGACTGTGGGACCGAACCTAAAAAATTCCCGACCCCATTTCTCCTACTACTAGTACACTGTTCGACAACAACCCCAACATCCCAAAAAAGAAGAGCCCTACTCAGCAAAGAACTAAAAAAATATAATATCGATATTGTTGCTCTGTCAGAGATGCGGCTCCCTGACACCGGTGAAAGAAAAGAGTCTTCTCACACTTTCTTCTGGTTTGGTATCCCACAAGCATCACAACATCAAGTAACTTCAGGCACAGGTTTTGCTATATCAAATCATATCCTAACAAAACTCACTGAACTTCCTAAGCCAGTATCAGACATAATGATGACCCTTCGTTTTGCAGCCTCTAATACAACTCATGTCACGTTTGTAAGTGTTTATGCGCCAACAATGGTTAGCCCTCAAACAGAGATTGACGACTTCTACTTCCAAACATCCCTAGAACAGACAACATTATACTTCTTGGTGATTTCAATACAAGAGTTGGAAGCAACTACAACACCTGGAACAACATACTTAGCAAATATGGTCATGGTAACCTCAACTCAAATGGGGAACAACTCCTACAACATTGTAAAGAATACAACATGAGCATCACAAACGCCTTCTTTAACGTTCCTGACAAGCACTTCTACTCCTGTAAACACCCAAGGCCTGGCCACTGGCATCTCCTAGACTACATCATAGTTAGCCAAAAGGCAATGAAACATGTTTGCCACACGAGAGTCATGAGAGCAGCAGACTGCTACTCTGACCGTCTCATGATCACATGTCGAATAAAACTCTCAATTCACAAACCCAAGAGAAAAACACCCGCAATGCCTCTAAAGAAACTTGACGTCTGAAAGCTATCCACTGAATCTGTGCGAGCTAACCTTTCTTCCAATTTCCAATGAAGCGACACTGAACAACCTGACAACAACCCATAGAAAAAAATGGCACAACTTTAAGTCTTCTCTATACAATGCAGCAAAAGCAACTCTTGGCCATCCCAAGCGCAAAAATGTAGACTGGTTTAATGACTGCGATGAAAGCATCAACGAGTTGATGCAGCTCAAAAGAACAGGTTTAAAAGCATCTCTTATTAAACCTAACTGCTATGAGACCAAAGCTAAGTTCTCTTATATCAAAGCTTGCCTGCAAAAGGATCTCCAGCAAATGGAAGACAAGTGGTGGAATGACAAGGCATAGGAAATCCAAGCTCTCGCTGACTCAGGAGACACCCAAGGTTTCTTTCAGGCTTTGAAAATGGTATATGGACCTCAAGGGGCACAGGCTAATCCAGTACTTGCCACAGACGGTGCAACTCTCCTGACTGTAAGAAATGAAGTCCTAGATAGGTGGAAGGCACACTTCAACCAGCTACTTAATCAAACCTCTAACGCAGATATCTCAGTCCTTGATAGAATCCCTCAACATGACACCTTACATTGCTTAGATGATGGCATCACCCCGGAAGAAGTTCGGCTTGCAGTTAAAAGTCTAGCAACCATCAAAGCCCCTGGGCCTGATGGCATTGCAGCAGAAATTTATCAGAAAGGTGATGACTATATCCTGAGACAACTGTACAAGGTGCTTCAAGCCATCTGGAAAGAAAGACAAGTCCCTCAAGACTTTAAGGATGCCAATGTCATCCCTATCTACAAAAGAAAAGGAAACAAGCAGGACTGTGGCAACCACAGAGGTTTCTCCCTGCTCGCAATAGCTGGAAATGTTCTTGGAAAAATCATCCTCAAAAGACTGAAGCCAATCACTGACAATATCCTACCGGAGTCACAATGCGGTTTCCAAAGCGCAAGATCTACTATTGACATGGTCTTTACACTGCAACAAATCCAAGAGAAAGCGATCGAACAGAACATGCCATTGCACATAGTGTTTGTAGATTTCATAAAAGCATTTGACACTGTCAACATATAATGTTTATGGGCTCTCCTTCGCAAATATGGTTGCCCAAATGGTATCACCAACCTCATCATGCAACTTCACACTGGCTCAGGTCGCATCTTCTGGTGTTCTCTCTGACAAGTTTCCTGTTAAACAAGAAGTCAAGCAAGGGTGTCTACGAGCACCAACTCTTCTCTCTGTATCTCACAGCAGTTTTAGAACTTTGCCCATCAATTGAAGGAGTGTACCTTATAACTCGCTCCTATGGCAGGCTCCTCAACCTGCACTGTTTTCAGGCCGTATCAAAAACAAGAACGATCTGCATCAAAGAACTTCTGTATGCACATGACTCTGCATTTGTAACGCACTCAGAGGATCACCTTCAGTTACTGTTCGATACGTTCAACCTAGCAGCTAGTAGTCTCAGCCTCACCATCAATGTGTTGAAGACAGAAGTCATGTTCCAGTCCTCTTCTAATATCAGAGTCCCAGATCCCAACATTGTGCTCAATGGTCAATGACTTAAGCTAGTGAAACACTTCCCATATCTCGGTAGCCCCGTCTCAGCCAACAACAGTCTTGATAAAGAAATTGAGAAAAGAATCAGCTCTGCTGCTACTGCTTTTGGAAAACTTCAAACCACCATGTGGGAGCACCCAGGCATTTGTATCCAAACTAAATGCAAGGTCTATCATGCTGTAGTTCTCAGTTGTCTTCTCTACTCTGCCGAAAGCTATACACTCTACAGATGTCATATTCCAAAAGATCCAGATGTCTCACCTCAGACAACTGTTTGGCTACAACTGGAAAGACAGAATATCCAACATGGAAATCCGAAAACGCACTAATATGCCAAGTGCTGAAGCTCTCCTGACCAACTGTCAACTTTGCTGGACAGGCCACGTTATTCTCATGGATGATTCCAGACTGCCTAAAGATGTCTTTTATGGTGAACTTCAGCAAGGTACAAGAATGCTTGGAAGACCTAAACTACGCTACAAAGACTGTATCAAATGCCACTTGTCAATTGATGGCAATTTCGCCAACTCCTGGGAAGACGAAGCTAAAAGCAGGTCCATCAGGAAACGGTGTATCAACAGGGCTGTCAAGGCTACAGAACGCCGTCTAGAGAGAGAGAGAGACAGCCAATCATAGTTGCCGTCATGCTCAAGGTCCAACCGCCTACAATGGTCGAGCTTCTCAACATCCATTCCTTTGCCAATACTGTGGAAGATCCCGTGCAGCCCTCATTGATCTCGTCTCCCATGAGAATAGTTGCCATTGTCATACTCTTCCTGAGTGACAACCGATGATGATGATGAGGTCCCATGGACTCCCGGCACTGATTGCTATGTGCATTAAACCGGATTCGAACCTGCGATCTCTGGGTTAATAGTCATATTCACTTGTAGCTGTAGCCCCGTCCACCTCTTTAATGGTATTCATGCAATAGTGATTATCCGATGCGTTTTTTTTTTCTATTATCAGTTCATTGTGGCTGAATACAAAGGTTTTCCAGTGGGAAACCCCCCCCCCAGCTCATGAGCTTAGTATCTCCTATTGACCTATTTTACATCTTGCTTTGGTTCTGTTCCTGTTTACAATAGCAATAACAATAACAAAACCATGTGACTGAAGGAACAAACTTGTGTATGTGTGATAAATTGGCAGTTAAACAGCAATTGTAAGAAAGTGGGAAATTCTGTGATCAACTATTAAGAAACAGAAGACTGAATGATTTCAAGAGAAATAAAAAAGATGGTGATGTTTATTAATATCATGGATCCCAGTGCACGGGTCACTGGCACCCACGTAGGTAAGGAACTGGTTTCAGAAAGACACTGTAGCTGATTCTATTTTATTATCAAAGGACAACACTGTATTTCATGTTTATTTAATATGCCTGGTAAGAGAACGGACCCCTTTAAATGGTAGTCCGACTCAGTACATGATATGAACTCATTTTCACAAGCATTCTCATACACACCTCATCTTTATACACTTTAGTCAGCCACTCTGGATAAGGGTATATCCATGGAAGTGTCAAGTAAATGTAAATGTACTCATTTCCATCCAGGAAGTATTTAGAGTAGCTGGAGAGCATGCAAAACTCTGCACACACAGTACTCCAACTAGTAACAGCCACTTTTTTGTTTTTTGCCTCCAACCTTTTTCGTAGTCTTTGGATCTTCGTTTGGATATTCTGGATTATAATATTTGTGTATCGCCAGTATTATTATTATTATTTTTATTATTTTTTTTGCAATTTAAATGAAAAAGGGGTTTGTTTTAGTTGTTATTCCCCTTAAAAAACATGAGGGATGCAAATGTTTGTCCTCAAGCATAATTTAGCAAGTGCTGGACAACAAAGTTGAATTGAATCAAGCTGAAAACAAAGAATCTTTCATTTTAAATAAATAAAAAACTAATACTAGTCTGATGTGAAATGAAACAGGACAGGGGGAGAACAACCCCCAAAGGAGGACAATGTACAATAAAAGACAGGACACTATACCCAAGTACTTCTACGCCACAGACCTCGACCATGACTCACAATCAGTATTTTGTATACTTGTAGAGCCTGGAGTGTATTCATCCTGGGAAAAGTCAGCGAGTCAGTACTGCTGAGAAATAAGTTGCTGTTCCTGTGGAGGATGACTAAATGACATGAGGCACTGTGCGGTTATCTGTCCCTCTCATTTATTGCCGTTTTATTTTATTTATTTATTTTAATTTTGATATGAAGCCACTTTGCAGACATGCATGCCAAAGATAAAGATGGTGCTTAAGATGAGACTTTAGAAGTGTCAACAAAATAAATAAACCAGACCATGCTGAAGTAATTATGGGTAAACTCACATTGGCCTACAGTACTGATTTATCACTTCTTGGCTGCGTTTCTCTGATGCCGTCGGTGCTGTCCTTCTCTCCGCGGTGTGAGAGCTCGAAAGGGCTCGTCCCTTGGCTGAGCTCCTTTGAACGCTAAGTCCCCTTATTTGAGCCGAGTGGATTCAGATGGCTTGGCTGCAGCTCAAAGGCACACAGCGTACTGGGTCAACGTATTACTTCAATATTTGAGAGGCGCTGATGCTCTCAAGTGTGGTGCCTTTCAATCACCCAGTGAAAAAGCTCTGAGCTCCGGGTCAAGGCCTCGGAGCTGGAAGCGAACAGGACCACAACTTGTCCTGTTGAGTCTGCATTAGGCCTAAAATCTCTCCGAGTCTGCAGCTGGATTTGAACCAAGACACGCTGTAAATTGGTATCATCTGTTACACTAGGGAATCCCAACTCTTCTTTCTCATTTTTTTTCTTCTTCTTTTTTCCCTTTTCTTTTTAAACTAAATTGCTGTAAGATGCAACTTTCCACTTTGGTTAGCAAACACATCGTGTCCCACGGTAAGCTCTGTCAAATTTCAGTACACCCTATTCTTTTAAAGGGATTATAAGGCCTCCTTAAGCAGGGGAGAAAGCAAACAATCAAACAGCTGCAAAGCTAGAAAAGTGCTGGGAGTAATCTATCTCCTGTCATTATTTTGCCAAGTCTGTTGTGTTGCCATGTTTACTGACATAAACACATATTTGTTTGCTTAGCTGATTACCCCTTAAAAAACATTGGCGAGCTTTTTAGAAATCTGCTTTTCACTAAAACATGACTTCAATTTTTATACACATTATATTTCACATAATCTAATGTATTATTCAGACAGAATAAGATTAATAGCCATACAGGATGTGTGTTAAGCAATAGCACAGGACACTGACAGTAATAATAATCATAATAATAAGGATTTTGAAAAACTATCTATATAAATCACAGAGATGTGCTTATGGTCATCACATAAAATGCTCCATTTGTACTACATACACCACATCACCACATTTTATTAGAAACACTGCTTTGGAATTTATTATTATTATTATTATTATTATTATTATTATTATTATTATTATTATTATTATTTTAGGTTTTGTGGCTTTGAAAGTTACGTGATCATAACATAAACGAAAACCCCACCTGACGCATCTCTGAAACACTCCTATAAACTTTTTCATCTGAGTTCCTGTTCCAGTATTAAACTTGGTGAATACTTGGATTCAGCTTGATTTTGGTGGGCGATGGAACATGCTTGCTGGCATGACTGTGTACTAAAGAAAAAGCAGATCTATTTTCCCACAGGATATAATAGAACCTTCACCATGATTTGACTTGTGTAACTGGTTGCTGCTTTGCATTTTTTTATTGGTCTAGTGGTTCAACCACACCGCCCAGCTTTTGACATTTTTTTTATATCACCTAAAGTTGTGTAATATAAACATGGCAAAGCAGTAAGAGGTTAATTTGGGATTTAATAATGACCGATTAATGTGGCTCAGTGAGCAGGATAAGCAAACAGTTCTGAATCAGGCTTAACTCATACCCCTGGATCTTACACTGTACAACTGGACTGTGAAAGGCTAAGAGACCTGTTACACTATCAGTTTCTCAGACCACACACACACACACACACACACACACACACACACACACACACACACACACACACACACACACACACACA
>JAQNCB010000017.1:5724459-5737731 GCA_030068295.1 Euristhmus nudiceps | reverse complement strand
CTCTCTCTCTCTCTCTCTCTCTCTCTCTCTCTCACACACACACACACACACACACACACACACACACACACACACCGATATTTCAAGTAGATTATTTAGCCTTGCTCACTGGATGTAATCTCCACAGCATTATTGCTCCGGGTGGTCCGGTCGAGGCTCAGCAACATTAATGTGGCAATAAAATGAAGCAGCTGGTGAGCTGAATGTACTGAATTACCAGGTTATCACACCAGTGCACTTTTTATTCCCTGATGGTGCACGGATCTAAAATGGGGACTTGAATAATGAGCAAGTGGTTCAGGGAGCACGAGGACTCATTTTCACATATGGATTAACTTTATAGTATTTTTTTTCTCTCATCACTTCAGGACATCAGTAAAAAATGAACCCAACACTGAATGGAAATAAATGTTGTGTTGATTAAGTTTGTTGAAACAATAGCATGGAGATGACATGCTGTAAGCGAGGCTGAAGACGGAACAACAACATATTCGTTTTTTTTTGGCTGGGTGGTGTGTGTGTGTGTGTGTGTGTGTGTGTGTATACACACACAAATGTAATGTGCATAAAACATACTTAATCACACTTGGAGATTCAGAAGTGTTGGTTTTTTAAAAAAAAATGTTTCGAGCTTCATTGTTCTATTGGAGTGTTCATTGACGTAATTGAAGCACATAAACAGATTTTTTTTTTGTTTTTTTGCTTTTGTTCCCTTCAGTTAGGGAGCATGCATTCCCTTCATCTTACAGATACATTCTGCATTTCCACAAAGCCTTTGTTCTTCTCGGTCAGATCTCCTTGGAAAAAAGATCCGCAGCTGCCGACTGACCATGGAGCAACCGCACTCCTCTTCGTCTCCTGCCCATCCCTTTTTTCCAAAACTGCTCTGCGCACCCTTCATGTTCCCAGGCCTGTCCATATGGGTTGGATTTGCTTTGGTTGTCGGCTCCTCTGCCTTGGGGGTAAAGCCGTCTCACTGGGTGCCATTTCCTTTTGCCTTGGTCAGAGAATAGAGATCGCTAACTGGATATAGACACAGGGACCTGGTGGGGTTTGGCCCCTGCAAGCTTTATTTAAAAAATAAAGGATTCTGTGGTCAATCTGTTTGGTCAAGGCCCCAACCACAGCCCCTGCTGACACCCTGTTCCCCGAGGCTGTGGTTTTACCAAAAGCCATCATTTCCTAAAGTCTCCTTGTGTGTGACCCATTCACGTTCTAGACATTTCGGACGAGTAAATGACGGCCCATTTTCCCCCCGTGGCATTGGCCACACAGCACAAACGGGGACCTTCTATTACACAAGCTTAAAAGGGACTTTAAATCACATGTCAGATGTGAACTATGACACTATCCTGTGTGCAGCGGTGGTCAAAGTGGCCTAGTGATGCTTCGGTGTGGTTGAGTCGCGTAATTAGAATGGGAAGATGGTGAGACCTCAAGGGAACATGGTGCCATGAGAGAGACTTTGGGAATCTGCTGTCTTTTAATCTTATTCAGAGACTTGCTGGGAATGGGCTGTTTCAGGACTGAAGATGCGTCCCAGATGTCCAGGGTCAGTCTAACCACATCCATGCCTAGCTGTTTGAGCAGACAGTCACGTCAATATAGAGCACGAGAAGATGTTTCAAGACAGAGAGACTTCGGTTTAATTGTTTGTTGGTACAAATAGACAAGGCCTCAAAGAAAAAGGTCTTTCTAAGATACCTCAGTGTGCAAGTCATGAGAGCCTGATTCAGCAACAAAGCACTGTGATTGGCCATGCGTAAATAGGCTATAAGGGGTTCTTGAGTAGTTTCCCTCCTTTACAAGCAACATTGTTGGGAGAACAAAAGCCCACCTGTTTCACAAGGGAAGAAGGGACCCAATGACATTGATGGGGTCAAGATGGGTCAGACAGGTTATTGTGCTCAGAGCATCTCTCACTGCAGAAAGGGCCAGGCAGGTGCAATGTAAAGGAAAGGCTCAAAAAATAGTGAACTCTGTGGGTCAGAGGTCATGCAGTAAGTAGCAATACTGTCTGGAGGCTCTGAACACTTGGCTGTTGAGAATGAAACGCTGAATGAGATTTATAGGAGATTTTAAATAGCTGCATTTATCAGTCATCCAAACCTGAATCCTAAAAGCCCCACATAAAACCTGGTGCCAGTAAAATTTGCCCGCGGTGGACCATTAATGCTATTGACAGGTGTTACATTTATTTATTTATTTATTTATTTATTTATTTATCGATCTCTCCTCATAATATTCTATTTATTTAATATTAATTTTGTTAGTTAATTATTTAAATAATTTCTCCCTACTCAAAATATTTAATCGGATAAACTACACATAATTACACTTTCCTTTTAAAACTCTGATAATATTTGTTATGTCGTTGTTGTGTGTCACCACAACATAAATTATGTGTACAGTAAATTCAGGTTTGTTGTTTTGGAGGTTTTTTTAACTGTCCACATACCATTTGTTGTTGTTGTTATTGTTATTTGTTTGGGGGTTTTTCAATAATACATTTCTAAATATAAATTTTATAAATGATCCTATAAATTTACAATAAATCTGGAACGAAAATATTGCACTGCAAAACAACCTCAATATCACTGTGTACACCGTATACAGTAATTATGTGTTATGTGTTAAATTTAATCTACATATTGGAGTTTACATCTGACTTTTCTGCGGGTGTGATTTTCTGGTTAGATGATGATTAGGATGATGATATTAAATGTTTTCACTATTTTCCCCCCCTTTTTTAAAAGATTTATTCATTCATTCATTTTCCAAGCTGCATAATCCTAATTAGGGTCGCAGGGAGGGTGGCGCCCATCTCAGCCGACTCTGGGTGAGGGTAGGGTACGTCCTGAACAGCTTGCCGGGCCATCGGAGTATTTTAAAGATAATTAAGTTTTTAAAGATCTAAAATATCGATGACAACAACTTCTGTTTTGTAATTAACTGGATTAATTTAAGAACACATCACACATCAGCCAACAGTTGCACCTTTAACGGGAAAGAGTAATTCAGTAAAACAGGTTGAATTTTCATTCCTTTTTATTTTCTTTTTTTACATCCTCACAAGGATGGATTTAGCAAAATTATGAACAGGTATAGAGACAAAAAAACATTTGGATAGACTCACAATTTTATAATGGACTGCAAAATATAAAGACTTTTTTTGCATCATTTCATAAAATGCCACTGGTATACAAATACACTGTGTATTTTAACAGTGAACAAAACATATACGAATATATCCATTGAAATTTATGGGGGCGGGGGACCCTGCACCAAAAAACAAACAAATGAAAATATTAAACACCCAACCAACCCTGCTATGGCATTCAAAAAAAATGGTAGAAAACATGAGATTATTCTCTTTTAAAACACATTTACACAGGAATCCGTTATCCTTGTACTTCAACACTGTAAACATTATTTTAAAGACAGAGTGTCATTAGTTTCTCTTTCTCTCTCTCTCTCTATCTCTCTCTCTCTCTCTCTCTCTCCCCGATTTTCATCCAAGCTGGTGAAGGTCCAGCTGTGTGTATCAGTGAAGAACTAGATGGCTTGGTCGTCTCAGGCTAACTTGTGCGTTAAATTAGACTCTGAAAGGTAGCACACATACGCACATCAAAATGCATAAGTATTTAACCTCCTCTTTATGATTTCATGTCACTGGAATTAAATTCTTCTTACATTTTTCTTTTTTAACAAATGTACACGCTGTGTAATGTTGGATTGAACGGCAGTAAAGCAGAAGCCGAGTCAGTGTGTCTCTGCATCTTCTACCATTCAATCTACCTTGTTTTATGCCACCCAAAAGATTATATGCAGAGCTGCACATGGCGAGATAGGCTTAAAGATCCGTTTAGGAATGTAGGAAAGTTTTAGGGTATCTTGTGATATCTTTATGAGGTACCAGCTCGCAGAAATATGTATATAATCAAAATAAAAAGCATCTTAAGTGCTGATTATCGGTTTAATTTGGAACGAAATGAGTACTGAAAATAAAATGTCTACAGAAAAAAAAAGCAGCAGGCTGAGATTTCTAAGTTTTGAGGGGAGATTGGTTGTTGGTTAAAGCCGCAGCAGTCCTCGGGATTGGTGACGTGTGAAAAGCAGGAGGAGGGGATGCCGCCGATATCTAAACTAAGCGCAATGATTTGTTCCACAGTGCTCTGGAGGTTAAGCAGCCACTTGGGACACTTGTATTTTACCTTAACAAACCAATTTCGATAATGATATTGTAAATAATATGTCTGTAATACTGCAAGACCAGGTACGTGAATGGTCCTGGCTGAGGTTTTGTTAGAATTGTGTTTTAACACTTTGGGCTCAGTATGGTCAAATCATCTCATCAACTGAACCTTTCATTTCAAGATAAAAGAAGCAAGTTGGTATGTTTACTCGACTAAGAGACCAAACAGATGAATATGTGTGCTATAGAAAATTTACACTGGGTGGTATATTTTGCTTTACAATTTGTAGTTTTGTAAACATTTTGGATCACAAAAATAATTTTATCATGTCACCAGCCTTATGAAGAATACAATAGATCTCATACTTAACTGCGTTAGATATTACTGTAGGGATTTTTTCTTTTTGTTTAAGCTTGACAGCTGAAATCATAAGTCATATCAAAAACATATTCCGCTGGATGGTGGTCAAAAGGGAATCATTACTACACCGTCAATCTCTCATCCAGCTGCCTGAGACACCCATGGTATTTTTTATCCCTCAAATTTCTTTAACATTTATTGTCAAGTTGACATTCAGTGCTTTGTATTAATATATCACCCACGCG
Source organism: Euristhmus nudiceps (assembly GCA_030068295.1). Classification (NCBI taxonomy): domain Eukaryota; kingdom Metazoa; phylum Chordata; class Actinopteri; order Siluriformes; family Plotosidae; genus Euristhmus; species Euristhmus nudiceps. The sequence continues at coordinate 5,732,930 of JAQNCB010000017.1, read as the reverse complement.
CTGGTGTGACTGCAAACAGCAGTAGTACACAAGAGTAATCTCGCTCTTATTTTTAGAAGTACAACTTCTTCAGAATTTAGCAGGACAGGATAAAGTTTCTTCTTTTCCTTTCAGGAAATTCCTCTAACAAAACGCTGGCGGAATGCCGAAATCTCAGTATCGTGTCATATCTTCGAAGTGATGTCTGAACATAATATTCGAACAAAGGAATGCGTTAAAACCCCTGCACATGCCATAATATACCTGCACATGCCATGTATCATCAAGAAATGATCCAATAAATACAGAAATTATTGCACAGTAGAAAGGCTCCATGGATTCTTAATGGACAAATTCCTGGTGGTTGCTGGGAATGCCAGCAGGGCTTTTTCAAATCCATCCACAAACATTGACTAATGTTCTTATTTCTCAGGTGGCACTAGAAAAAAAAAGAAATAAAAAACACAAAACAAAACAAAAACAAAAAAAACGAAAACACACCAAATCATTCCAAAAACTCTATAGTTAGATTTATTCAAAAGATTATCCAGCTAAACTCGTCATATTGTCTGGAGCACGTGCTTTAGTGCACATAGCTTAGGCTCGATCTGCCTGCTCAAGTTTGACATCGTTGCTCATCAAGTGTTCACCATGCCACTTCTTCATGTGTTTTTCAAGGGTGCTGTAGACACTGAAGGGCATGTGGCAGATGTCGCAGCGATACACCTCCTTGCCAAACTGGCCATGGGTCTTCATGTGGCGTGTGAGCTTGCTGCTTTGTGCACAGGCATAGCTGCACAGGTCGCACTTGTACGGCCTCTCGCCTGTGTGGCTGCGTCGATGCACTGTCAGGTTGCTGCAGTTCTTAAAGACTTTGCCACAGTACTCACACGTGTCACTCCTCCGGCTCTCTTTAGAGCCGGGAGGCCTGCCGGGGCCGGGACCACGGAGATGGAGGTGCGGCGTGCTGCTGCCGCTCCTTCCTGACACCACTCCACCCTCCAGTAGCTCCCCGGGAGGTGTGGAGAAGCGAAGACTACCCGTCTCTGAGGATGAATGCTCAGAGGATGTGGCAAAAGGCGACTGCCGTGAGTCACCAAAGCCCAGAAAGGGCTCCCTGATGTAGTGGCGGGAAGCAGCATAACCAGCCAACAGCTGAGAGTACACATTTTCAGAAGAAATGAGTGGCAGAGACGGAAGCTCCATGTCCTTCTCTATTTTGATCCTTTTGGCTGAAGAGCCACAGAGGTTTGGGCTAGTGATAGGTGTGGGTTTCTGCTGTAGGAAGCGTTCCATGGATTCCTCAGGTCTACAGCCCCTGCCATTAACCATGGGTTGACCCTCTGCATCTATTTCTCTGGCTGATGAATCCTTGTCTGCCTCTTCCCCAGGCCTGTTGCCTAAAGGCATTCTCAGGTGATTGTCGATGTCATTATATTGGCTTTTCATCCCTCTATCAATGGAGAGTGGTTTCTCAGTCAAGGGCTGGGACTCGTTCTCCCGATTTCTGCTAAGCTCAGAGTCCACGCTGAGATTAGATGTAGGCCTGCTACTGCCATTTTGTTGCTCTTCTATCTCCTCCTCTTCCTCCTCCTCCTCCTCATCTTCTTCATCTTCATCATTGTCCAGTATTTCCCTGCCCTCTCCGCTCTTTTGCTCCTCTCCTGTTGAGTCACGCCTGCCCCGATCTGGTGAACTGCTCAACGAACCTGATTTCTGTAAGTGAGTCTTCATGTGCCGTTTCAGCTTGCTGGCCTGAGAGCAGGCATGATCACACAGGTGGCACTTGTAAGGCCTCTCGCCAGTATGACTACGCCGATGAACTATCAGATTGCTCTGAAACTTGAAGGTCTTCCCACAGAATTCACATGACTTAACCTTGCCTGTCTGGCCCAAGGTTGGTGAAGAACTGGACCTGGGGGCAGCTGGAAGTGGCTGACTTGGTGTTCCCAGAAATGGTGCTGGCTTGGTACCAGGCTGAAACAGTGTGGGGCTGAGGAGCCTGTGTACATGGGGCACACGGTTGGGTGAGAGAGGAGGAGTGGGCCCACCATTATTGTTGTTGCTGGCTAGCTCACGGAGACGCCGGGAGAAATCCATGGATGGTGGTTCTATGGGCATTGGGGCCAATCGCATCACCCGCTCAAAGGCACTGGGATGCTGCGTAAGAATGCCCATCTCCTCTGGGCCTAGACGCTCAAGGGGATGACGGGGCGGTGGCGGTGGGCTTACAAATGGTGGTGTAGACGGCAAGCGAGTCTCCATGTATCCGGCAGACTGAGGCTCTCGGAGAAGAGGTGCTGCCATGCGGAGCAAGTGGAACGGATTGCTGTTGTCGCCCAGGAAACTCGCAAGAGGCGAACGAGGCAGGGCATCTGCTCCCAGGGGAGGGGGCAATGCCATACGAGGTGTAAGGGAGCAGATGGAAGGATGGTTGTCCAGGTAGATACGGATGCCGTGTGTGTTCTGAGCATGCTGCAGGAGGAACCAGGCGCTGGTGAAGGTCTGCTTGCATGTGGTGCAGATATAGCTAGAGGGCTCATCCTTCCCTGGAAGACACAAAGGGTACATGGTGTGAACGTAAGCATAAATATTAGCGCTTCACTCTGCAACATACTCCTAGGAGAGGCTCTGATGGCACGCTTTAATAGATTTTCATGTCATTCCTGCATCTGTTTGTTCGCGGCAATGGCTTTGGGTGTAATCAAAGGGAAGAGTTCTCTATGATGAGGTTCATGGATCATTTCATTTTAAAAATTAAACAGGCAACATGTGAGCGGCATCTCACTGCACTCTCGTGACAGCCATTTTATGAGACAAAATGAAAATTGCATCGTTGTAAGTGGGAGAGCCGAATCGGCTGATACTCTGCCAGGTTATCAGTGGCCTCATGGTGCCTGCTGTTCACTAAACCCTCGGTGGAGAGGATGTGTCTGTACGTGACTGGGTAAGGATCAAGGGCCAGAGGGTGGAGGGTTGGTGTGTGAATGTCTCCGAGACTCCCTGAGGGCTGAAGCCTTATGCAGATGGCAGGTACAGCCTGAAGGCCTCAACGCATTATGCTAATGCTAGTGCCAGACAGGCTTTAATATACAGCTCAATTCACACGCAAAAATGCACACGCACACACACGCACACGCACACACACACACACACACACACACACACACATATTTAGATCTGGTATTTCCACATGGGAATAAGTATGTAGCAAATGTGGGGGGAAGAGGAGATGAAGAAACAGACAGGAGAAACAAGGGGGGTGGTGATCAGTTTCACCTCACCTCATAAAATTGCATTACAATCACACATATATGCACCATACATGACGCATAAAGCTTGTATACGTGAGAAAATATATGTATAATACATACCGGTATATGGCAAATAGCCATGATAATATTTCAGGGAAAGACCTATTTGTGAGTGAAATATGATCTAGTCAATGAAAATTGTTTTGTTTTGTTTTTGTAATTATAATATGGGTCAAGAGAATTGCGGTGGATTTATTTTTCTTTGTGTGTGTGTGTGTGTGTGTGTGTGTGTGTGTGTGTGTGTGTGTGTGTGTGTGTGTGTGCGCGCGCATCTCTATGTCTGATGGGGGCCAAAAAGTGTTATTGGGGTGATGATCAAAGGGCTTGTATGGCACCACTGGTGCTACTCAGTTGGAGATGAGGAGAGAAGCGTGGAGGCCTGATGTCCGTGTTTAGTTTGGCTGGCCTTCACACACATGGCTGACAGGAGGGAGCAGGAAGAGGGGGTGGATTTGATACTTAAATATAAACGTGCCTGCTCCTTTCGCTTCCTAGTGTGCATGGAACTCAGCCCGGAGCTGAAGTGTGGATCAGGAGTGGACATAATTGATGCCCCCCCCCCACCATGAGTTCTAATGACGCCTCGTCAAGATCACACATTCCTCAAGTGACTGCTTAGTGCTGAACTGGATTTTTCTAAATAGAGAGCTGGGAGATGGGAGATGGCAGTGAGACAGACAGGGAGACTGATAGAGAGGGGGTGTGAGGACAGGGACTGGCTGAATGTGTGTGGGTCTCTTTATGAGCGTGTGCCTCTACTCTCCCATAAATGTGCGCTCAAGCTCTGGCAATTTGCATCTTATCACTTCTTACAGAAAGAGCCATATGTTGCCAAAGAAGCGTGTCAGCTAACAGACAGGCAGGCCTAATGACGACCAAAGACAAATTTCATCAACTTTCAAAACAAGCTTGAGTGAGCGAGGGGGGGAAAAGAGAGAGCAAATGAGTGAGAGAGGGAGAGAGTGAGGGAGAGAGAGAGAGAGAGAGAGAGAGAGAGAGAGAGAGAGAGAGAGAGAAAAGGAGTGAGAGAGGGAGAGAGTGAGGGAGAGAGAGAGAGAGAGAGAGAGAGAGAGAGAGAGAGAGAGAGAGAGAAAAGCCCATCATGAATAAGTTAAAATATGCTAATGACCCATCAGAGAGCCATGTCTTGCAACGGCAGCTTGTGTGGTGTGATGGTGTGAAATTACCCATCAGCCACCTCAGGATCACAAATCTCCATCTGATCATGCCCCATTGGGTCGCACTGCATGGCACCGGGCAGAGCTGTGCCACACCGCGCTGCTCTAGCCAATAAATGTGCTCATTAAGGAATCATTGCCACTCGCTCCGTGATTCAATTTGCAGCAATTACGGTGGTCCATGCTAAAAAAAAAAAAAAAGCTCTCGCCGTGGGCCGTGGAGGTCAACTAGCAGTTAGCAGAGCGCCTTCTCTGCTCTCGGGGTGTTCGTTCTGAGAGGCTAATGGCCTCATTTTCCCCCATGCCCCTCACACTTACATAAATAATGTAGGGATTACAGGTTAAATGGCTAAGTTGAGTCATGGCTGTTATAAGATATGCCAGGCTGTGCAGCATTTTCATGCTAGCCAAACTCGCAGCGCTAATCATTGAGGAGGGGTTCGCTTCCCGTCACACTGTGTGCGCGTGTGTATGTGTGATTAATGATGCATATGTGTATTAGAAGTGGTCCAGCATTAAAGTTCCCCACCCTCGTGAATTTCGTATTACAAAACCACACAGCCAATTAAGCTGTCCTTTGAGAGATCGTTTCAGGCTTTCGCATTCATTTAAAACGAGGATATTTGGTCTTTTTGAGGTGATTAGCATGCATGTAATGCTAAAGGAGTGTTTGATATTTAATTATCCCTGAGAAAGTTCATAAACCCCTTGTCTTCAGGAAAGGAGATGGTAGCACGGCACCACAACAATACCGAGCCATGTTCAACGATCTGAAAAAGACACTGCTAGTTAGTGTGTGTGTGTGTGTGTGTGTGTGTGTGTGTGTGTGTGTGTGTGTGTGTGTGTGTGTGTGTACACTGTACAATTTTGGTTGTCCCAGATGTAGACCATGCAAGGGAGCTTCAAAGACAGCTGACATCATGGTCTTGTGACCAAAGATAGTCAGAAATTTAGCATGGTCATCTCACAGTGTGTGTGTGCTGCTATGACCTATGTCTATTGACAAGCCAGTAAAAATGCAACACCTGTTTCACAGGTGCAGAAGTTCTAACAAGTGCAGCATCCTTGCTATTGCATCTCAAACCAAGTGTTGAGGACATTTTGTTCTCCATGCTTTCATGTATACCATCATACCATCTCCATACCTGACATGCCTGTGATTTGTAATGATCTTAAGATTGCCGAAATCGCGCAGTCTGAAGAAGGTACTTCTAGGAGCTCAGCATCTAAAATCGGTGTCATTCCTAGCGGAGGAGGAGGATGCTGTGATGCTAGATTTGCATAGAGAACAAAGGATGAGGTGATAATGTGCCAAGTGCGACACCCCCCTGGCAGCACCCACGCCCCATCCGAGAACCTGTCACCCACTGTGTGACACCTGGCACGGTGCCCGCATTTGCATGGCTGTGATCTGCAGCTCCTGTGTGCCCACAGGGCCTCACCTCACATCGCTGATGTCTTGTTTCACATGATGGCGGCTAATCAAGAGGCCAGACTGCCATGCAAATCACATACACACACATGCCCGCATGTTGGTGTGGGACATGCTGCTACTGCTGTGGAAAAGCTGCTTCTGCTGGAAATCCAGATTCTACTGCACACCAGGACATCTGTGTGTGTATATATATATATATATATATATATATATATACGTATATGTACGTATATGTTTATGAGTACGTGTGTGTGCTTTGGAAAGCAAGGCTGTTGCTATCGTTTTTGTGAAATTTTGATATCCTCAATATGGCTTTAATCAAAGCCTGTCCGATGCATTATGCAACACAACTGAACAGTTTCTAGTCATGCCTGAATCGGTTTGCTCATTAAGTACCACAATACAGTGAAAAGGATGTACACAAATCCACCATAACATTAACACCACCTGACCTGTCTATGGCTGGGCAGCCCATACACAGTAAGCTGCAATTTGTGCCACAGTAGCACTTCTGTCCTATCCTTCTCTCCCCACACATGACTGATCCTTGGGCAGCCAACCCACTGGTTATCCTTCCTTGGACCTCATTTGTTAGGTACTTAGTACTATATATCAGGAACACCCTACAAGATCTGCCTTTTTTTGGATATGAAGAAGACCTGGAACAGAAGCAGAAGACAAGGTGCCCAGAAGGTAGTGAGTTCAAATCCAAGTACTGCTAGAAAGCCATTGTTGTGAGATGGATGAACAGACCCATCATCACAATGGCACACTTTTCAAAGTCACTCAGACCCTTATACTTGATCATTTTTCATGCTTCCAACACATCAACTTCAAGTACTGGGCGATATCATTTAGATGCGAGTCCATTGGGATTATCACGAAGCAAATGAGATATTATCTACTATCAATCATTTTTATGCTTTGTTACAAAATATTAGAAAATATAGGAGCAGGTGTGGGGTGGCATGGTGGTGTATTGGTTAGCACGTCCACCTCACTGCAAGAAGGTCCTGGGTTCGATTCCAGGGCTCAGCTGTTTCTGTGTGGAGTTTGCATGTTCTCCCTGAGTTTGTGAGGGTTTCCTCAGGGGACTCCAGTTTCCTCGCAAAATCTAAAAACATGCACAGTAGGCTAATGTGCAGTTCCAGATCGCTCCTAAGTGTGAATGTGAATGGCTGTATGTGTGTTGGCAAGTTTGGCGAACAGTCCACGGTGCACCCTGTCCGAGCCCAGAGTCGGCTGAGGTGGGCGCCAGCTGCCCTGCGACCATAATTTGGATTAAGTGCTTTAGAAAATGAATGACTTAAAACAGATGAATAAATGAGGGGCAGATGTTAAGGTCAAGGTTGTGAGCTCAAATCAGAAGGTTTTGTGTTGAAGTCCAAGCAGTGCGCTTGAGTAACAGCACTATATAAACACTTCAGTTTTATTGTATAAAAGAAAAGGTAGAAAAACAGTTTCCTGAATGGTTTATTGCTTACGGAGGCCTGTCTAAGAGCAGCTATTGAATTTAGTCAATAAATATTTGAAGTATGATTATTTATATCATCCAAACTAAAGCTGTGACATTGTACCAATAACCATGGGGTCACATTTGAAGTATGATCATGTTTACTTTAAGATGTCAGGGTTAATCAGTTGTTCAATCCATTACCGAACTTCATTTTTGGAATAATGATCTACGCTATACTCTATAGGCATCCATTATAATTGCATTTCAAGTAAACAGATTTCACTACAAGGAAACATCTCAACATTATTACCCATTGTAATGGCATATATGTTACAAATGCTGTGGATCAGGGATGTCTTGTATAAATGGGTTTGCAGGGATGTCTTTCAAGAAGCCTTTAAAAATAATTTTACTGGTGTTAGCAAATGTCATGGATTGGACCATGATTTACTTTTGTGGAACCAAGAAAAGCAAAATCAGTGGTTGTGAGTAAAAAACTACTCAAAAGTAGAGACAGGCAGGGGGACGACATGGTGGTGTGGTGGTTAGCACATCCGCCTCACAGCAAGAAGGTCCACAGTTTGATTCCTGGGCTCAGGCATTTCAGTATGGAGCTTGCATGTTCTCTCTGTGCTCACGTGGGTTTCCTCCATGTGCTCCAGTTTCCTCCCAAAGTCTAAAATCATGCCCACACAGTGAGCTAATTGGCTGTTTCAAATTGCCCCTAGATGTGAGTGCGTATGGTTATATGTGTGTTGGCTCTGCGATGGCCTGGTGAGCGGGGTGTACCCCTGCTTTGCTCAGAGTCAGCTGAGATTAGTGCCAGCCTCCCTGTGAGACTGATTAGGAATAAGCGGCTTAGAAAATGAATGAATGAGTAGAGTCAGGGGATAATTTCTTTCTAGCCCAGTCACAAATATACAAAACAAGCTACCGGACACTTTGACTAACAGAGTATAAAGCAATGTGTTGCAGTGATTAAAGCAAAACATAACCCTAATTCAAAAACTGAATGAATGTTTCCACGGGACCTTTACCTCACGTTTCAACATAGGACAAAATGTATATGCATTTTGTAATTATTATATTAGTGAAAATACAGCAAAAAA
>JAQNCB010000017.1:5599384-5613290 GCA_030068295.1 Euristhmus nudiceps | reverse complement strand
CACACTCTCCATTGCTCTGGACTGTTGACCCTAAGTACTTAAAATCCTCGACCTTCTTTATCTCTACTCCCTGTAACTGTCATGTTTCTGCTGTCAAGCTAAGTGTTTTTATGTTTATTTTTTGTGTGTCTGTCATTGGGTTTTTCTTTCCAACTTTATTTTGAAGTTTTGTCTCTCATTCTTTTAAGCTTCACACCCGAACCTCTGTTTGGGATTGATGGGCCCCGGCTTCACCCCTGATTGGCTTCTAGCCATGCCTCATTCTCGGAAGCGTATTTAATGCCGCGGTCTGAGGTGTTTGTTGTGAGCACGTAGCTATTGTACTGCCTATCTTGTTGCCCTGGTTCTCTGTCTGTCCGATATCATTTTCACTATCTTCTCCTTACCATTGGTGAGCTGGTTTTTTTTTGAGCTGTGCTCTCCTTTTTTTCCAGTCTCACGGAGTGCTGTAGCTTTGGTTTCTCCTTTTGTCTTCTCTTCTGGTACGGAACGAGAGTATATTCTTTTCTCTGTTGTGAGTTTATATTTTTGTAAATAAATTCCTTGTGAGTCGTGCGATTGAGTCCGGGTCTGTGGATTTCATCCCTACCCTGATTCTGACATTACATGCTGACCAGTACTATGGACTCAGCCGACTCAAGACCGTCCTGGGACTGCCACGGTTCTCACGAGGACAGATGCCCCCCGAAGGCAATCAGGTAGCGGAGCTAAGAGCAGAAGTCGGCGCGCTGGCTATCCAGGTAACTGTGCTCAGCCAACTCGTTCAGGACATGTGTGTCAGCATGAGTAATCCCAACACCGCTCCCAGCCCGACGCCGCCTCCTCAGTCCATTACTCTGGTTATGACCTTCTACTCGCCTGTTGCTGGGGTGTATCCCCGATTGGCCCCTCCGGAGAAGTTCAGTGGGGAATCGGAGTTCTGCCGGCCATTTTTAGTCCAGTGCGAGCTGTACTTCCAAATGACCCCCGATGCATACCCCACAACCCAATCGCAGGTGGCCTTCATAACCTCACATCTAACGGGGCGAGCTGCAGCTTGGGCCACCGACGAAAGAGCCCTGAACTCGCCGTGTGTTCTTCTCCGGAGCGCTTCATGGAGGAGCTTCAAAGGATTTTCGATCAGATCCGACATGATGCTGCGCGGGCGCTCAGAAGGCTCTCCCAGGAAGGACAGACCGTCGCAGATTACGCCATCCGTTTTAGGACTTTGACCGGAGACAGTGGGTGGGGCGAGTCAGCCTTAATAGAAGCCTTCCTGGATCGCCTGTCTGAACAAGTCCAGGAGCAGTTGGGTCTCCGAGACCTCCCCAAAGATCTGGATGCCATCATTGCCCTAGCCATCCATGTTGACAACTGGCTGCATGACCGCTACGACAGGAGGAGGAGCATTTGGTCTGGTTCACCCTACAGGTACACTAGCGACCAGCATGCCAGGGCACCGACAGGGCCTATGACAAGCCGCCCGGTTACTCCCAGCTCCGTGGAAGAGCCCATGCAGGTGGGTCGAGCCAGGATTCCCCCGGAGGAACGTTGACGCCGTCGGCATCAGGAACTCTGTCTGTACTGTGGGCAAGCTGGTCACTGTCTCAACCTGTGTCCAGCCATGGAGCAGGTTAGTCGACTGGGGTAAGGGGTTTAAAATCCCGGAGGGACTGCTGCGACGGTTGATGATGGTAAGTATCGCCACCAAGGGTCCGTCCGTCAAACTCAGGGCCCTCATTGACTCAGGGGCAGATGAGTGCCTGATCTCCGGAGAGATGGTGCGGGAACTGGGGTTGAAGACTGAGCCGTTACCCCATCCGCTGGTAGTTTGTGCGCTCGATGGGTCCAGACTCTTTAGCGTTACCTGGGCAATGGAACCTCTCACATTACTAGTAGCAGCTCATCAGGAGTGGATCCACTTCCATGTTGTAGACATTCCCACACAATTGATAGTTTTGGGGTATACATGGCTGTGCAAACACAATCCGGCAGTGGACTGGTCATCCGGGGTTGTGCGCGGGTGGAGTGGGGCATGCCAGGCACGTTGCTTCGGGCTGTCCAAAGTTGGGGATGGCGCTGTGGCAAAGGCTGCACCCGTGTCTTGTGCCCGGACGACTGTTTCCCAGGTAAACATGGGGGATTTAGTAGGGGTTCCAGAGTGTTATCCCGACATGAGGGAGGTTTTCAGTAAATTCAGGGCCACCTCCCTCTCTCCACATCGTCTGGACGACTGCACCGTTGAGTTGCGATCGGGGGTAGAACTGCCATGGGGGTGACTATATTCCATCTCCGGGCCCAAGAGGAACGCAATGGACGAGTACATTAGGAAGTTACTGAATACGGGCCTCATTCGACCTTCGGCCTCCCCGTTAGGCGCAGGGGTTTTTTTTGTAGCAAAAAAGGATGGCAGCCTTAGACCCTGTATCGATTACACGCCCCTCAACAACGTCACAGTCAAGAACCGATACCCTTTACCGCTCATGTCTTATGCTTTTGAGCAGCTGCAAACAGCCAAAATATTCACAAAACTGGACTTACGAAATGCATATCACCTAGTCAGGGAGGGGGAAGAATGGAAGATGGCATTCAATACCACCTCAGGGCACTGTGAGTAGTACTTGGTTATGCATCAGGTGGGCATGATTAGGGTTGGAGCGAACATATTCAGGAAGGTAGCTCTCCAGGACCAGGATTTAGCACCCCTGCTGGGGTTCAGGGGCTTCCGTGTACTGGGTTCAAACAGGGGCACTGGCCTCGGGCCCAGCAGGAAAGCTGGCCATCTGTAAGGCACAGCGGCACGCATGGGTTCAAACAGGAGCGCCACCCTTCCACCGGCCACTGGAGCTAGTGGCGATGGACTAGGTCCACTGGATCCATTCTTGGCTGATTCATACTGTTACACTTTCTGGGAAGACTGGGTAGGACCCAAATGCAAGACTCACAGGAGGCGGAGTAGAGTGGAGACAAAGCAAGTGATTTGTTGTTATAAATCAGGCAGGCAAACAGACAGACAGCAGAGTGAACTTGCAGTAGGCTCAGACAGAGACACAGCTAAACTTGGGGCTAGTGCAGACAGGATAACAAGTCAAGACAATGGCGCAGAACGTAATACATGAGTGATAAACAAAGATGACAAGATGATCACAAGGACGACAACACGATAATGAACCAGCACTGGAGAGCTGGTTCACAGGAGACAAATATGAGTCATGATGAGGTACAGGTGTCAGCAGATAATTGACAAAGCCATGCCTGTCAACCTGGAGAGACACATGGGAATAAGAACACTGAGACAAAAACCCAGGACAGCTCCCCTATTGGCGAAAACGTACATGGAACATCCATTTAACCTAATGTGTATGCCTTTGGGCTGTTGGAGGAAACCAGAGTACCTGGAGGAAACCCACACAAGCACCTGGAGAACACGAAAACTCCACACAGAGGTGCCTGAGCCTGGGACTTGAACCCAATACCTTGTTATGTGAAGTGGACATACTGCAGTTAGCCATTTAGCAATGTAGCAAGAAAAAGTTTCTACTTGTCACTGAATGCACATTGGCTCACAGTTTTAAAAAAAGGCATTTTCATCCTCACAGTCTTCATTTTAATATAATATGACTGTAGAGAACATATTCAGAGATTGTATGTAATGAGTAGTTCACAAAATGATTCATATGGATGTGGTTACACAGCACTGTTCGGAGTTGAGCTAAAGGTCATGTGTGTAACAATACAGGATGCTATTAAAGATCCGGCCAAGTCGACAAATCATCTTTATCATCATCTTATCCCTTCCTCCACCTGCACCTGAGGATTCAGAGGGTTTGAGATTTTGCTGTATTACATACTCACTCTTGTAAACCGGCTTGGGTTGGATTCCAACGATTAGTTATAGATGAAGTTTATCCTTTTGTACTGGGACCCTGCTAACAAGCTCTCTATAACGGTAACAGTCCATTTTGGCATTTCTCTACTGGAAATTGGTACATGGGTCATGTCTCAACGACACATTGGTAACTTTATGAGATGTTGCACAATGTGCATATTTGATCCTGCGATGATCTTATATATTGTAGCTTTTGCTTTATACTCTTTACTTGATATTGAACTGCTGTGGGTTCCAGCCACAACTTTTCAAGGTGCAAACAAAATGGTGTAATGGTGTGTTTTAAAATCGTACTGTGGCTCCTTTAACTTGCTCAAGTTCACAGTGGATCCAGAGTCTATCCTGGGAGTGCCGGAGATGAGATGGCGATATACCTTGAATGAAACTCCATTACATAGCACACAGATTTCAGGCAAATTGATAGACAAAAGTGGGAAATACGGAAATCTGAGGTGGCTTGATGGCATAGTGTTAAGCTCATCTGCCTCATAGCAAAGTCCTGGGTTGAGGTTCCGGGCTCGTCAAGGACACTTTTGTGTGGAGATTGCATGTTCCCCATGTGCTTGTGTGGGTTTTCTCTGGGTACTCCAGTTTACTCCCACAGTCCAAAGACATGCATATTAGGTTACTTGGCTACTCCAAATTGCCATTAGGTGTGAGTTTGTGTTGGTCTTGTGATGGATGGATGTTCAGGGTGTACCCTGCCTTTGCTTGGATTCAGCTGAGATAGGCTCCAGCCTCCCTAGAATGATAAATGTAAGGTAAGTCTGTTGGGCTTTTTCACCGGCGCCTACTAGCTCATCATGCCGAAGTTTATCCCCGGTTTCCGTGGAATCAAGCTACTAGGAGTTCACCTCCTCCTGGATGGGACACTAGTCCATCGCAGGTTACCTTCCCAGTATTTTTACTGGACCCCGTTTATACTGCTAGGTGCACAGAGGAACACCTATGGTTAAAACCATGCCCAGGGATCTTGGCACGGTGAGGGTCTAACAGGGATTCAATCATGAGCCCAGCACCTTAACCACTACACCACTGGCCCCAGAATAATAAATCATTTCAGAAAATGAATGAATGAATGAACGGACATCTCGAGCATCCAACATATGTCAAGCAAGACAATGCTTCTGATCACTCAAAATCTGCTTCGACTTCTACTCAGTTTAAGTCATAGGGTAGATAAATGTTGTATTCATGAGCTCACCAACACTGGTTTAATCCTCAGGCTTCCAAACGGCAGAGAGAAACGTAAAAACACAGGCAACAATATTTGCTTTGCTGTCCGAATATAGCCCAAAATACTGTATAATATAATCCAAATACAATACAATACAACATTCCATTATGCATCATCATTATGCCTGCTATGCAATTACACAGTCCATAAACATATATTTCTGCACTGGAAACTTGTTTAGGTCTTACATCACAGGGAAAACTGAATTTCAGACGTACTTGGTTTCCTGTTGACTCACTGCTCTCATTAAACCCAATCCTCCTTATGTTCTCCAACTTCAGTAAACCCTTCATTTCCTGAAGTTTCCTTTATGCCCCTTCCAAACATCCTGCCCCGTTCAGACAGTCAGAAATTGCTATACATTTGAAGGTTACTTCTGTTAGATGAGATACAGTGGTTTTTAAAAAGTACGTTTCTGAACTTGTTTTTGGAGAGGATGGCCACCATCCAGACCAAAGTATCCCCTGAATTTTTTCCCTATGTGTTCTTGGCACTAATGGCAGTGGCTCAGGTTGGGTCTGTTGATCCTGGAGATACCTGCACAACTATGCCAGAGTTGGGAAAACTGCAGACAGTATTCCTTCATGTTTCTTGGTCTGTTGGTACAGTACTTCTAGTCCGTCTGGCCGACACACTCAGGGTTTAGCGAAGATGCCCTTTAGTTGCTCTGCACACCAGCTTTAGAAAGCACAACAGCTTATTTAAGGTAAGTGAAAACCGATTTTGAAACACGTGCAAACCCCCCCCCCCCCCCCAACTTTCATGATTTCATGCTGATTCTGAATTTTTCCCATGACCACATTAGTACGTCCACCTCTCAGCAAGTAAGTTCTAAGTTCGAGGCTCGGTCAGTTCTGTGCGGAGTTTGCTAGTCTGCATGCGATGGACTGGTAAGCTGTTCAGGGTGCACTTGCCTTCATGCAGCATTGGCTGAGATAGGCCCGGCCTCCCTGTGACCCTAGTAAGATTAAACAGCTTGGCAAATGAGTGAGTGAGTAAGTAAAACTAATGTGCATGTCTTTGGATCCACCAAGCACGTGGAGAACACACAAACTCTACAAAAAAAAAACACCTGTGCTCAGGACTCGAACACATGGGATGGATATACTGACCACTGTAGATACTATTTAAATATGGATGTTTACTCTCTTTAACTCCCTTGTAAGTTTGATTAAAGCACGCTCCACAAATCCCTTCTTTAGCATTTGTTAACTGAGCTTTGGCCCAACCCGCTCTTACGGGTTTATAATTTGATATAATTTGATTTTAAAATTATAAAGATGCAGGTATAATTTACAATGTGTTTGTGTAATGCAACAAGCAAAGCAATTCCTTAATATATTCATGCTGTTCAAGCACCATTATGCAATTCTTATTCTTATTTTTGCTTCCCCTTGCCCTAAAATGGGGCAGCCGTAGCCTAATGGTACAAACGTGATTCCAAGAAAATTGGGACACTATACAAATTGTGAATAAAAACTGAATTCAATGATGTGGAAGTGCCAGATTTCAATATTTGATTCAGAATAGAACATAAATAACAGGTCAAAAGTTTAAACTGAGAAATGTATCATTTTAAGGGAAATATATGTTGATTTTAAATTCAATGGTGTCAACAAATCTCAAAAAAGTTGGGACAAGACCATTTTCACCACTGTGATGCATCCCCTCTTCTTCTTACAACAGTCTGCAAACGTCTGGGGACAGAGGAGACAAGTTTCTCAAGTTTAGAAATAGGAATGCTGTCCCATTCTTGTCTAATACAGGTCTTCAACTGTCTTGGGCCTTCTTTGTTGCACCTTCCTCTTTATAATGCACCAAATGTTCTCTTCCGGTGAAAGATGTGGACTGCAGGCTGTCCATTTCAATACCAGGATCCTTTTTCTACGCAGCCATGATGTTGTAATTAATGCTGCATGTGGTCTGGCATTATCGTGTTGAAAAATGCAAGGGCTTCTCTGAAAGAGACAATGTCTGGATGGGAGCATATGCTGTTCTAGAACCTGAATATACCTTTCTGAATTGATGGCACCTTTCCAGATGTGCAAGCTGTCCATGCCACACGCACTCATGCAAGCCCATACCATCATGAAGGCTTCTGAACTGGGCACTGATAACAACTTGGGGTGTCCTCATCCTCTTTAATCCAGGTGACATGGCGTCCCAGTTTTCTATAAAGAACTATGAATCGTGATTCGTTTAACCACAGAACAGTTTTCCACTTTGCCACACTCCGTTTTAAATGACCCCTGGCCCAGAGAAAACAGCTACGCTTCTGGGTCCTGTTTAGAAATGGATTCTTCTTTGTACTGTAGAGTTTTAGCTGGCAACAGCGGTGGCACGGTGGATTGTGTTCACCAACAATGGTTTCTCGAAGTATTGCTGAGCCCATCCTGTGATTTCCCTAACAGTAGCATGCCTGTTTGTGGTGCAGTGCCATTTAAGGGCCCGAAGATCACAGGCATCCAGTATGGTTTTTTCAGCCTTTACGCACAGAGATCGTTTTAGATAATGTTATACACTGTAGATGATGATAATTTCAAACTCTTTGCAATTTTTTTTCTGGGAAACACCTTATTGATATTGCTCCACTATCTTTCTGGGCAACATTGGTGGAATTGGTGATCCTCTACCCATCTTTGCTTCTGAGAGACACTGCCACTCTGAGAAGCTCTTTTTATACTCAGTCTTGTTGCTAATGGACCTCATTAGTGATAATTGGTCTTCCAGCTGTTCGTTATAAGTGCAATTAACATTTCCAGCCTCTTACTGGTACTTGTCCCAACTTTTTTTGAGATTTGTTGGCACCATGGAATTTAAAATCAACATATTTTTCCCTTAAAATGATGCATTTTCTCAGTTTAAACTTTTGACCTGTCATCCATGTTCTATTCTGAATAAACTATTGAAATTTGGCACTTCTACATCATTGCATTCAGTTTTATTCACAATTTGTATAGTGTCCCAATTTTTTGGAATCCGGTTTGTAAGAGAAAGGACTTTGGGACCAAAAGGTCGCTGGTTCAAATCCCAAACCAGCGGGAAAAATGTGTGGAGGTGGTGTATTGAGCTCCACCTTCCCTTCCTCCACCTTCATGGCTGAAGTGCCCTTGACCAAGGCACCTAACCCCCAATTGCTCTCCGGGCACCCCAATGTGCGTGGCAGCCCACTGCTCTGAGTGTGTGTGTATGTGTGTGCGCGTGCCTGCTCACTATTTACATGTGTCTGTATTTGTGCTCACTTTGGATGGGTTAAATGCAGAGGCAATAATTTCCCTTGCGGGATTAATACAGTATATCAAATTTTTAAAAAATGAAAAAATCAAAAGAGGACCTCACTTTCCTGAAGTACTGATTAATCCACACTTCTGTGATGGATTTCATGTTTTTGCATTACTGGATAGTGTGTTTGGTGCCAGATACGACCTCATGCTTGGAAACAAGCCCGAGTCACATGGTTTGTGTCATGGAAGGTAGAACTGGCAGTTTTTTTTCCTTTTTTCTTTTGAGGAGAGAATGCAATCAGTGACCTATGGATTTATGGATTCGGTTATTATGTGGGTTCATATTTTATACACCATGTATGATTTAAAATCATCCTATTGCAGAGAGTTGTCGAGTTCTCTAATCTGATTCGTCTGCTTGTTAAGTGGGTGTTCCAAAAAACCTGTGCAATAATAAATCAACAATTGTAATCCCCTAATTATTGGATCTCAAGGTAACAATGTGCATCTTTTTAGATTAAATATGCATACAGTATGTACTGTATATGTTTCTGACGATATATAAAGTACACAAATATGTAACTTAAATGGTACTACCCCAGCGACAAGCTTTGCTACCTCTAATGAAGTTTATTTTCGTAGCTATAGTGTATTTAATTCTACACCCTCCAATTCCTTTTCTTGCAGAGAGTTACTGTGGCTATGAGAACCAGCTCTTTAAAGGTACACGTTTAAATGCTTTTCTCTCTTTTATTTCTACCATGATTTGCTCATTTAATAGTCATGTGTAATGTTTTAGAGGATACAAAGAGTTTTAATTTGCCTCAAAGGAGTTTGTAATAGTGATATTGGTTCAATAGTTCAGATATTATTTCGTTTGTGTTGTGATTCATCCATTAAATTGAAAAGCTCTTCCAATTCCATTCATTTATCTCTTTAATAATTTCTGTTCTCAGAAGAGGACCTGACCGGAGAGGAGGAGGAGATGCCTCCCTTTAGAGGTTAGACAAATGCAATTCTGTGAGCGAAAAAGGTCCAGAATATGACGCCACTGCTAACAGTATGACAGATATGTAATTACATGCATGCTGTGCAAACATTCAAACAAAATATGAAAACCTTACTGAGCATAAATAGAGTAAATGCCAAGAAAACAGAGAAGAAAATATAGCATTAAAGCCATGATGATGAATTTGATACTTAACAGAAAACTTTCACAGATTTGCACTGGGGCAGTACGGTGGTATAGTGGTTAACACATCTACCTCACAGCAAGACGGTCCTGGGCTCGAGTCCTGGGCTTGGCAAGGGTGTTTCTGTGTGGAGTTTGCATGTTCTCCCCAGGCTTCTGTGAGTTTCATCAGGGTATTCCTGTTTTTCCTCCCATAGTCCATATGCCCTTAGGCTTGTTGGCTGTTCCAAATTTCCCCTGGGTGTGGGTGTGAGTCTGAATGGTTTATGTTTGTGTGTATTGGCCCTGTAATAGTCTGGCGTGCTGTTCAGGGTGCACTCTGCTTTTGGTCCAGTGTCAGCTTATATAGGCTACAGCCTCCGCGTGACCCCTATAGGATTATTATTATTTTTTATTATTTATTTAAACAACATCCCGCCCCTTACGCCCCCCCCCCTTTCCCCTACTACTACTACTACTACTACTTTTCTTTCGGCTTCTCCCCTCAGGGGTCACCACAGCGAATCATCTGCCTCCATCCCTGTCCTCCGCATCTTCTTGTCTCAAGTTTGTTTCAAATTTCCCCTTCAGGTGTTGCCTCCCTATCACATCCAGGGAGGGGCGGAAGCAAGTACATGTCCTCTATTCATGACATGCAACGCTGCCACTCGCCTTTTTTACAAACAGCCGCGCATGTGTATTTGGAAGCGGCCTAACAAACTCGGAGGGGAAGTGCTATCCGCCTCCTTTGTAGGAATGAGCTCACAGATGATGATGGATTGGCTGGTGACAGCTGTGAATGGCAGGGGAGCATATGTTATCCCTCCCTCCCTCCCGTGAAAGCTTGGCCAATTAGCTCCCATCGACTTTCAGTCGCAGATGACTGTGGCATCAATCTGGATTCGAACTCGCAATCTTCAGGTTGATTTTCACACACCTTGTCACCCTTGCAGGACCCATCAGTTCAGCAAATAACTGAAAGTGAGTGAGATTTGCACTGATTTGTGAAATGTGCTGTGAGAGTGCACATTTAATTTTACAGTGCTGGTTATGTCCCTACATCTATTCAATACAATTCTCTGTGAACTTAAAAAATAATGTGTAAAACAACTTTAAACATCTGGCAGGAGATAATGTAGTTAAGCAGAAACTTAATTTTAAGTTATGTCATCACTCAGTGAATTGTTGTAAAGTAGAGTTTTTGGATGTAGGTTGAAGTTATGAATACTTTTAGTGGTTACTCTTTTAATGGCACCACAAATCCCTTCAAAATGAGCTTAGGGTTTGGCATAGAGACCAGTGCCTTTGAGATTTTTAATTCGTGTCCACAGGAAGAACCCGAGGAGGCTGTCTGAAATGCCAACAGGCTCGTTCTCTCCGGTTGGCGGTCAGAGTTCTCTATGGCTTCTTTGCCTTCATAGTCATCACTTTGGCAGTCCTGGCTTCCCTGGGTGAGTTAAAGCTTTTGTTATTGTTGTTTTTTTTCTTCTCTTTCTTCTGTATTCGCTGATTATTAAGAGGGCGTAGTGGTGACCAGATGGTAGGGTGCTGGATTTTAGATCTCATGGTTGGGGGTTCAAGCCCCCACTGTCAATGGGTTGTCACTGTTGTCCCCCAAGTGCATCTAACTGGGTTATCAAAGGCCGGCCATGTCTCTCCCTATCTGCGGTGAGAGGCATGTAAAGGACCCATTGCTGACTTTCGTCAAGAGTAGGCTGCATAGCCGTCAGCGTGTTTCTGCCCTACGATGGCCTGGCAAGCTGTACAGGGTGCACTCGGCCCTTGCTCAGAGTCAACTGAGATGGGCGCCAGCCTCCCCGCAACCCTAATTATGATTAAGCGTTTCAGAAAATGAATGAATGAATGGATGAATAAATATTAAGAGTAAAAGATATGATTTTATGCAGACAAAGAATATCCCCCCCAGGATTGGGATTAGATACCTCTCCCCTGCTCATAGATTGCCTTTACTTCGTTAAGGATCCTGCAAGAGAATCATTAACACAGCACACAAACACAATTTTCATCAATTTTTGTTTATTTTACAATATTAAAGATTTTTTACATAGACGGTCATTGTTTTAGGGCAACTCTGGGACAGTCAGTTCAAAGGAAATGCAAATGCAGTTCACAAGATTACCAGTTAGAAAGTGGCCATCTGTGCAGGCGCAACAAGTTAGAATGTATTCATCTGCGCAGGCGCAGGGTCTTTCTGATTACGACACATGAGCTTTTGTTTAAGAAAAAGCATAAAAGAAGAAAAACAAAGGGTGGCATGGTAGTGTAGTGGTTAGCATGCCCAACATCCAGCAGGAAGGGTTCGATTCCTGAGCATGGGTGATTCCTCGTGCTTGTGTGGGTTTCATTCTTGTACTTCAGTTTCCTCCTACAATTCCAAGACATGCACATTAAGCTAACTGGCTCTTTCAAATGCATGTTGCCCTGCGATACTTTAGCAAGCTGTTCAGGGTATTCCCCACCTTCACTCAGTGTTGGATCAGATAGGCTCCAGCCTCCCTGGAATAAGCAAGTGAGATGAGACATGAAAACTTTTACCAAACATCAATTGTGGTCAAGATCTGAATGAATGCTTTTGTGTTCAGTAAATGCCACACCCTAGGAAGGGTGTTGAAGCCTAACCCGGGAGCTCTGGGTAAAAGGTTTAAAGCCACCCCAGTCTAGTTCGTCTCGTAAACCTACCAGCATGTTTCTGTAAGTGGAAAGAAACTGGAGAACCTAGAGGAAGTCGACATAGACATGGGAACAACATGCAAAACTCCACACAGATAGGAATTATGACTGGTCAGGCTTAAATGGATCCTGGAACTGCATGACAGACATTATTATTGTTATAGTGCCATAGTTTTACAAATCAAAAAGCCATATATATCTAGCAGTAGAAATCAATAGATGAGTAAAATTCACTGGACTACATTTGGGAGTCATTCATGTTTTTATGACAAGCCATCACACTGTCCACTATGGATACTATGAAATTGTATATCCTCATACAGTTTATTTCCATATGTTGTCTTTAAAACTACAGTTACAATTCTCATATCACCAACCGGCCCACCGAAGCTTTCCACTTTCAGCACACTTGATCTCACTGCATGCTATGCACAGAGAATCGAAACCAAGGAGGTCTGACTGAAGAGCTGTGGATTATCATATGATTACTGAGTGATACGAGCAGGCCATCATACCTGTCAGCTACAGTGGGGCCTACAGCTGTTTCTCTCCAGATGCTTATCAAATTTCAGAGTAATTAGAGGATTGCAGAGCTGTAAACCCGTACTTAAAATAGATATACAGATAACACAGGGACCACAACCAGTTCCAAGCTAAGTACTCAAGGCTCTGTGGTGGTGCTGACTTATTACTGGCAGAATGCAATATTGATCTACATATCCATGGCCTAGTGAACTGAAAATGAAACAAATTGGAATAATCAGACTCCAGTGGTGTGATTTGCTGTTACCGCTTAATGAAAAACAAGACCATATGAGGACAAAAACATTTGGACACATCTGTTTCATATTCCTCAGTTCCGCAGTCCATTAATGTGGGGGTAAAAACAGCAAGCTTCCAACTGCCTTCAAATTCAATTTCATGAAATAAATCAACAGGATAGAAACTAATAATCTTGGAATTATGCTCAATGGCTTGGGCTGGGGTTGGGGGTGGGGTTGGGTTTGGGAATGGGGGGGAAGTATAGTATTTAGCCCTTCTGCTCCAGCAAGAAGTCCTAGGGTTAAATCTTCATGTCCAGTGAGGGTGTTTCTGTGTAAAGTAGTTTTCATATTCTCCCCATGCTTGTGTGGGTTTCCTCCAGGTTCCTTCCACGATCCAAAGGCATTCCAAATTTCCGCAACGTGTGAATGTGTGTGTGAATGACTGTGTGTGTGTGTGTGTGTGTGTGTGTGTGTGTGTATGTGTGTATGTCGGCCCTGTGATAATCTGGCGAGCTGTTCAGGCTGTACTCTTCCTTGATCCAGTCCAGCTTCCCCTTGGCCTTATAAAGAATAAAGGGTTTGAGGAAATTAGACATTGTAGGAATAAGAAGAGTTGTGTTTTTGCAGACTACAGACTATATCACAGTTTTACCACAGTGTTCTAGTTTAGTCTCAGAGTTTATGGTTTCTTGGAAAAACACTTAAACGTAATACCAGAATTCTGATATTCTCATGAGAAATTGTACAATAGACTGGTGACCTGTTCACGGTGTACACCACTTCTTGCCTGAAGACAGCTGGGATCGGCTCCAGCTTCCCAAAAACCCTCAAGGATAAGTATGGGGTACGGATAATGGATGGATGGATGAATGTTTCGCCTTTCTGTCTCTGTGCCAGGGTTTTGAATCGTTTCATTAATTACTGAAATCTGAAATAAATCCAATTGATTTA
>JAQNCB010000017.1:5560524-5571624 GCA_030068295.1 Euristhmus nudiceps | reverse complement strand
TTGTGCAAAATAGTGTGTAAACACCATATCTTGCATATTCCTTGAGACAAACCTATTAACTGATAAGGGCTATTTTGTATATTTGAAAGGCTGTCTTCAGTGCAAATCTGTTAATAAATCGGGTTGTACATTTATTTGCGTGTTCTTACTGTGCTATGAGGTTTGCACACGCAATGCTTTAGTATATCCGGCCCAAACACTCCATCCAAATGCTTCTGGTCCGGCCCCTCTGTCAAATTTTAGAATAGGGATATGGCTGTGTTAGGGTTTTGGAGAATGGACGCAGAAAGAAGCCATTCCTGTCCCTGTGTCTGTGCAGCCTTATACTCACCTGAGAGTCGGGAGAGAGTCGCCTCAATGTCGGTTCCTGCACGGGAGACGATCGGACAGAAGACTATTTTCATATCACATTTCTCCTTATCACACTGAGTGATTTCTGCCTTTTTGCTGAGACGGTCCGTGACTTGCACACCGACATTCCGGATATTTTGATTTTCTATACCTTCTACGTGAACCCAGGACGTCAAATATATTTGGGAAAAAATGTTCTTCAAAGAAGCGTAGCGAAAATACGACATATTAAACATGCAAATAAATAACAAAGCAAAAAAGTGACTCCCTTACTAAAGACAAACCCTGACAAACTTAAGAAAATGCTGGTATTTTCACCTTCCACTTTCGCTTTGATCCTTTTGAATCCGATTGGCTGTAACAGTAAACTCCTTTCTGATTGGCTGGCAGAACTGTACTGCAGGATGAGGAAACGCCCCTTTACGGCATAAGGTTTCACTCATGCAAAAGCTGACTCGTTTATTCAATAATTCCTTTTATTATCCGCTTAATCCTATTAGGGTCGCGGGGAGGCTTGAGCCTAGTTCATCCAACTCTGGCCAAAAACGGGGTACACCCTGAACAGCTCGCTAGGCCATCGCAATGCCAACACACATACAACTATTCACGCACTCACACCCAAAAGTAACTTGGAGCTGCCAACTATCCTGACGTGCATGTTTTGCTTTGTAGGAGGAAATCCACACAAGCATGGGGAGAACATGCGAACCACACACAGAAGTGCCCAAGCCCGGGGATCGAACCCAGAACATGCTTGCTGTTAGCGGTTACTGTAACCACAGTGCCACCGTGCCACTTGCAAACCTGCATATTAAAGCCAGAAATTTTATAGTGGAATTCATTCATTTGCTGATCTGCTTAATCCAACCAGGGTCGCAAGACGGCATACCAGCTTGCCAGGCCATCCCAAGGACAGCACACAACCATTCACTCACACCTTTTAAGGCAATTTGACACAGCTATTCCGCTTGATGCGCACGTATTTGGCCTGCAAGAGGAAACCAGAGTACCCAGGGGAAACCCATGCAAGCACTTGGAGAACACACAAACTTCACACAGAAACTCCTGAACCTGGAATTCGAAGCCAGGACCTTCTCGCCGTGACACCAATGTGCTAACCTTTTCCATATTCAGATAGGGATATGAATATTAAAATAAATAAATAAATAAATAATGATAAAATTGCAGAACTTAAGTTTTCTGCAATATGTGAACAGTCGGTCCAGTCGAGAGGGAGTTCTTATTTATCGGAAATGCACCAGATTTAACTTTCAAATGACTCTATTGTGTAATCTTTATTATCCAGGATTCCGGACCAGGATTGCTACAGTGAGCTCCCTTTCACAGCAAGACGAACAATATATCCTCATTCTTATATCTGTTCATTTCCCCCCACATTTTAACATCTTCTAAGACCCATGATTTATTTCAAATGTCACATTTTGGTGATTCAATTGTTTTCAATCATGCATCTGATTCTACAAAGCAATATGAGAAAAACTGGTTTAAAAAAAAATCTACCTTGTACATTACATCTTATGCAGCAGTCATAGCATGTGTAATTATTAGAGCATCAATTCCTTTAAGCAAAATGCAATCCATTTCTTCTGTACAAGTTTTTGACATGATGGCACTCATTCCTCTGTTAATAATATAACTATGGAAGAACAAACAAAACACAAAATGCAAATTGCAGGTACATGATCTGTGGCATCTTTCTCGAAAGAAGACAGATTCTGGTCCTATACTGGCTGGTTAGACATCTATAAAAAACATCAATTACAGGTTCATAGAATAGCATTTTGGTGTAGTGATTTAAAACAAAAACAAACAAGAAAAAAAAGGAGTGACTTTCAGACAATTCTGAATTGATTACATTTATATAGGAGTACAATACCTGTAAGATATAATCCCTTTAATCAACAATAAACAGGGAAAGGCATGAGGTTTAAGATTTATTGTTTTGCATCCATCAGAAAAGCAAACAGGAAATTAACCAGGGCTAGCATACACTTCCATGCATCACAATTGTATCAGCATAACTGTAATTGCCTTTCAAGAAAAGAACTGAGCCAAGATTTACAGCACAAGCCTATACAATGCCTTAAAAAACCCAACAACAACATCCAAGCCCTGCTCTGTAAAAATCTGTCACTGTTGCAGAATTAGTGAAGGAATAATAAAATCAAAATGCGGCTCCATCCCTCCAAAGCACACAAAGAAAATAATTTCGAAACAGTATCGAAAAAAACCCAAAAGATACCAGAAAAGAATATCCTTGCTTCATAAACAGCCCCGCCACATCAGATGCTGCACTTTCATGTTCGGCGTTATTTGGGTTTTTTTGTTTTTTTTTTTAAAGGAGAAGTATCTTTGCTCCAGGATGACCCAGGCAGAACGCTTAATTGGCACAAGTAGTGTTTAAGATGCACAGCAAGCAAGTTCCACCATTCCAGTGCACAATGTGGCGCTCCTCCGAGCATGCGCGTGGTTTAAGATGGCACGTCTGCTCTGCGGATTTTTTTTCTCCCTCCAGTTACATAAAATCATCAGAATCATTACCATCCTGTAACAAAAAAGGGGGTAAAAGGTTAGGTGTTACATGTAAAGCGTTTTCATTATTTAGACAAGTGTGCAGGGATGAGAATGGGAAATTGTATTTTCAGCTGAAAATTTATTCCGGAGTTCAGGCTCCCAAAGGGCCCCTGGAGCTACAGAGTTTTACACATTTTAGACCACTAGAAATGATCTCAGAACACCCAAAAATGATAATTTCGGTCCAAAGAAGCTTGAATTTTGGACACTAATAAACACAAAAACAGTCTCAATAATGCTGAGCTAAAAAGAACTTAGAACTTCATACTAGAATGAAGTGAAAGATAAATATAAATGAAACACATAAAACAGAAATATTTGACATAATTATGTTCATGTTGACAATCATGTAAATGTTAAGTTATTTTATTAAAGAATGCAGTTACCTTTTTTTCTGTGAACTTGTTTTCTCAACAAAAACAATTTCCCTGTTGAACAGTTCGGGCTGGCCTGATCTTGAACGCCGTTCCCAAAGAATAGTTTGAACGACGAATTCTGACTTTCTCCACGTTTCTTCCCTTTAGAAGCATGTTCAACCAAAGCAATGCAGCCGCGAGAGCCATCATTAATAAAGTCATTGCAGTAGATACATTGGGCTTTGCCGGGAGTGTCACATTTTCCGATGAAATCGTACAATTTATCAACTACGTCTTCAGTGTTTTTGCCGATTTTTATCTTCAGAGTGACAGTTCTCTCTAGCCAGTCCCAACGGAATTTATTCTTCAAGTCTTTATCTATCACCTGAATAAGCGATTCATTTTCTTTTGTGATAATTTTCACCATTTTGAAGCTCTTATTCACTGTTACATCCTCAATCTTCGGCCACATGGCACACCATTTTGAATGAGTATAAAAGCGAAACGCCAAGAACCAATCAGAATGAAGCTTACATGTGATATTTTGGCCTTTCCTATCTATGCTCGTTTACCATTGGTTAAATCGAGATACAGTCAGCCAATCAAATACAGTCTACTTTCTGAACTGCCGATGTAAACAGTGCCTTGTTCCCGTGGGTTGACTGAGTCAACCCAAACCTAATCCCCCTAAATATTTTCTCCTCGGATTTAGACGATTCACAAATATGACCCTGAGGTTGATAAAATCCACAGAATTCCACGGATTCGCAAAAAATTCTCATCCCTGAGTGTGACTCACATCACTGTTAATACTTCCGTCCATCCGGGGTGTGGCTAAAAGCTGGAGCCAGTCCCAGTTCACTTCATTCACGTGAGGGTCAGGTACACCCCTGAACAGGACAACAGATTATTGCCGGGCAATTTAGAGTAGCCAATTCACCTAATGTGCATGTATTTGAACTGTTGGAGGAAATAAGAGTACTCGGAGTAAACTACCTATGAACAGAACACGCAAATTCCACTCAGAAAGGCCCTCTTTTGAGATCGAGCTCCAAACCCTCGTGCTGTAAGGAGAGTGTGCTAACCATGGAGGCATCGTACCCATCTCACACTTACAGTCATCGTATATAAAATAAATCTACTTAAATCCTGCGCTCAACAGGCTATTATTAGTACACATTATCCCAGAACAAGAATCGGAGGACATCGCACAAACTCACCCAGATTGCACAGCTGAAGATGAAAAAACCAGGTATGTGTGTGTTTTTATTGTATTTTTTAAAACTTTCAGCTGCCCAGTTTTGGTGAGTAACTGAAATGTTTAATGCTCTGTCTATTCCCAGATGCTTTTCTGCTCACCACGATTGTAAAGAGGGATTATCTGAGTTACTATATCCTTCCTGGAAGCTATAACCAGTTGAACACTCCGGATTTCATAATTATCTTCATAATTTCTTTGCACTGTGCTGTTGCTCCATGATCGACTGATTACCCAGCTGCATGAATGTACAGGCATTTCTAATAAATTGGATGGGAGTCTATGAATCAATAATCATAAATCTGGTTATTAAATACGAACAAAGAGCACAAAGAGTAAGAAAAAAAATCAAGGTCCTAACCTCATTAGTGGTCATGTTTTCGCTCTTCATAAGTGATGTATAATTCCTGGAAGAGAAACACACTGAGGCTGCACACTTCGTTATGCATCATTAAAACAGAACACAGGACTGATCTGTACAATACCTCAACTCCTCCTGCTCTTTTTTCCTTTTCACTTCTTCCTTTTCCCTTTTCTTCATCTCCTGAATCTGGGCCTTTTTCTCATTCCGGTCCTCTCTGTCTCGAGACTCTTTCTCTGCTGCGAGATCGGGGTACTTCTCCTCCTTGGTCTTCTCCAACCGATTGATGATTTCATTGATTTTCTTTTCTACCGCCACAGTCCTGACCTGGTAATCACATGGCGTTCATCGGTAATAACTATACTTGCTCTTCCTTAATACCCCCTAACCATCAAATCAGACCATGTCCTAACTTCATTTCACTGAAGAACTGGATCTGGACTGCGGCCGCTATAAACCCATTCTTTTATTTCACAGAGTGACAAGTTCTGGTTGTTCAGCAACACCTTGTTACCTCTTTTTGGCGGTGAAAACCGATCTGACCCACGTCCATGTCACCGGTTTTCTTCAGGTTGCCCCATGGTGTGTAAACAACATTGATGTTGTTCATTTTGCAGCCTGTCAGTGACAAAGCAGTCATGTGTTAAAGACAACATACAAAAATCCAGTCTAGTAAATAGTAAAATTTGACAGGTAAGATAAGATAATCCTTTATTCGTCCCACAAACGGGGAAATTTGCAAAAATAAAATAATAAATAAATAAATAAAAGATAATATACCACAGATGAATTATTATATTTAATGTGGCTTTTTATTTATTATAATACTTTAGAAGATAGTATTATGCATTATTATACAGTATTGCATTATTATACAGTATTAATGGTGGTATTTGAACCAAATCACAGAATTGGAATAACGTAACTTTGTGTTTATTCTGTAAGATAAGCCATAAAATAAACGTTTACCTTGAATACTGTTATTCTTTACAAGCTGTGCACAGTCAATCAGGACCTCTTTGGGTATGTCATCTATCGTCTTTCCCTTTTATGCAGAAACAACTTTAATTAAAATACTATTCAGTCAAGACCAAAGAGATTTTTGTATATTTATAGAAATAAAAACACTACCTTGGGCATCCTTAGGTACACGTGTGCAGACGAGAGTTTATCTACATGAAACCTGAAATATAAAAGTCATAAATAATCATTTACACTACATCACCATCGACTGTGACATAAACTTATGGGCAGCAATGATATCAACTCCACAAACCAAAGACAGAACAACAGGAAAAAGCAACAACATGTGCAGTAAGATGTAAAATCTTGAGACCATGGTTTGCTTACCAAATATCCTCAGGCCATCCATATTTTATGAGATCTTCATCTGTTGAGAGAAGAAACTTGCTGTGAATTAAGATTATTACACAGATATATCCACATTAAAGAAGAACACAAAACTTCATGCGAGAGATTGTGTACTTACTTTCATACTTGTCTTTCCCCATGTAAATAGTACAAGATGGTGTAACAACTGCAACCAAAATAATAATAATTTTAAAAAATCCGTTCAGCAGAAGCCATAAATCATCCTTGGCTGTTAAATGTTCACTATACCACAGCTCTACTGAAACCCTCATGCTAGGATAAGAGAAACAAAACACTTTAGTACATGCAGTTTAGGGCAAATAATCATCTAACTGTTAGAATGCTTTTTCCTCAGGCTTCATTACACCACCCTGTTATTGATTATTTTCTTATAACAGAACATCCCAAAGTGTGTTGTTGATAACCAGATAAGTTTATTTACATCTGATAAGTAAAAAAACATGTACAGCTGATTTAAGTACATTATTTTATACAATTTAATAATTTTATAAACAGTGTGCACTGAAACCACAATCAATAATCCTAATTCTTCGGATTTTAATGTTAGGGGATTTTTATACCATACGTTACTTCTCCCTACCCATATTCCTACAAGTCCCGCCTCCTCCGTTCTATTTGGTTAGTAGTTGCTTTGTACCAACTGTACAGTGTTATTAGCCAATAGCAACAAGCAATACCGGCTGCCGTTAACAAATCGTAACACAGGAGGCGGGATTTATCCGAAAACGAGTGTACAAATGGAAACTATACCGCAGTGAGGTTCAACCAACATTCTGCTCAACTTTAAAATAACACTCACCGGCGCTAGTGAAGTAGAAAACCATGTTTCCGCACTTGAAGAAAACACAGTTCAGATTAAAGAAGAAACAGACGTGAAAATAAACAGTAAATGCACGCGGTCAACATTACCTAGCAACTAACGTGCAAAAAGCACTGGCAAAACTAACAGCGGAAGTGAAATAACCATCAGCTGTGCATAGAAAAACATCATTTCCGCACTGCCAAATTTTGAAATATTTATTTTACATTTCAATTTCCTTGATGTTAAAAAATCTCGCAGTTATTTTACGACACAGAGAATGCAATCGGGTTTTTTTAATTGAGTGCTTTATTCAACTTTATTTTCCACATCTGCACAATGACAGCCGCCGAAGTGCAGCACAATTAAAATCAATCAATGAACAAAATAATAAAAAAAGTGGTAAAAGGGAAAAAACCGGGTGAAAATACAGGACAACACGGAGCACTTGAGATTTCGGATATTTATAGACATCATAGATAAATCTTCATCATAGATAAATCATCATCATAGATAAATAGACATCTTGAACAAAATATATTAGTTTCTATTTCTTAAAATTCTACTGATTCTCTAGCGTTCGAGTCACTACAAACATTCTTATGTGCATTTTGTTTTTAGGACCATACTTTTACTTCATGTTTGACCTGTTGGAACTTTTAATTTGGAAACATTACGAAGCAAACCGGAAGTTGTGTCAAAGGCAAATGCAGTGTTTGGCGCGCGGTTCAAAAGGCAGGCTTGTCCTAGCGCGCGGTAGAGAGAACGGTGATATTAACTGACAGAATTTTGAGTGATATACATTTTATCAGCGGCTCATCAAAGTAAGCATTGAGTCAATATTATAATAATTATATTTATTACCTTACATATTTACTTGTTTTTTCGTTTGATTATTGACGACTTTTCCAGCTGACTGCTGCTGTTGTTCGCGCGCGTTATATCGACCACCTCGCTTTTGCTAAACATTTTACCTCAGAGTAAAACAGCTTCTGAAACTGACATCTATAGCGGTAAATATATACTTCCACATGTTATATGTGTACCAGTTTTTAAATAGATTTAGTGTTGAAATGATGCAGAGAGACACAACAGAACACACAAGTGAATGTTATGGTGTGATATAGAATTTAGTTAGCTTAGCATTAGGTGTGAGGTGTTTATACCTATGATGCAAATTACACCGCACACCTAATGCTAAGCTAGTTCAAATGCTTCATCACACCGTAACATTAACTTGTGCTTTCTGTTCTCTCTCGCTCTACATCAATTCAAGATTCCTTATTGCTGTTATATTCACACATAATGAAATTTTGTATGAGGCTCTCAGCATAAAGGTGCAAACGAGGCAATAAACTGCAATTCACACTGTCAAGGGCAGAATATAAACACAAGTAATACTGTACACTGAACTTGAAGTAAAAATGTAAAATAGAAATGTAAACCCTGTACCTATTAATGAGAATTGGACACTGGAGTCATACGATATATACAGTGAGGAACTGTGAAATGGAATAAATAAACCAATGAATCGTAGCAACAAGCTGGATAGACTAGAATGTAAATATCCGAAGTGGATAAACTAACATGTGAAGGTAAATAGAAACGAGGTAGGGTGCGGAAGTACAGTCGTAGAGTTTGTTCAATGTCCTTAATGCAACAACTGATGTCTGTGTGAGTGACTGTGTCAGTCGGGTAGGGCTGCAGGTTTTGTGTGTGATTAATAGGGGGTGGTGGGGTAATCGCTTTCATAGCTCTGCTGTTTTTCAGTCTGCTTGTGCTGGTCTTGATGTTTCTGTACCGTTTTCCTGAAGGAAGTGGTACAAACAATTAATTAAGCACTAACTCTTTGAAAACTGGCACAAATATAAAATTATCATCAGAGTTAGTGTACAAATTGGTTTCTCTAACTGTACAGTAGTCTGCTGTGTGAATATGTCCTCCTCAAAGCTACGAGGTCAGAAGTAGACGCAATCATTGTATCAGATGAGGTCCTGAAAATAAACCTGAAATATTGGGTTGTTCTGCTCCAGTGCTTTTAATGGCAGTTGAAATCACACTGGTTTTCATCCCTTTCTGGTTTTAGGCGACATGAAAATGTCAAGCAGCACATCGAAGAAGAGAAAGCAGTGCTCTCCGAATGCTGAAAGGTGTGTGCTGTTTTTTACACTGTGCCCAAAATCTCTCGACCCACTGGGAATGCAGATTGAACTGTGATACAGTAGCTGACAAAATATGTAGTGTAAATTTGAAATGTGTTCAATGTTAAATTATGCATACAATATTAAGTACCGTATATGTTTTTTTTTTTAGATTGGTTTCTGATTTTTCAGGCACTCTATAAATTTATTTTCCCCTGCTCTCGATAAAGTTGTCTAATTCCCCTCGCAGTAATCCAGCAAAGAAGAAAGCACTAAGACATGAGAGTTCTTCAAAGAGAATGTCCGCTCGGCTGAAGGAAAACTGCCCGTCTCTGATGAATTCTCCTGAAAGGCTATGTTCCCCATCACGCTCTCCAAGTACACCTAGAAAGAAGCCATGTACCTCCAAATTAGAATATCCTCCTAAAAGGGCATCTCCTCTGAAAGCTTCCCTCCAAGCAGAGTCATTTTACAGCAAGCAGAAACCTCTTTACCTCACACCAATCGAAAGGAAGGTGCTCAATGAAACCAAGTCAGCGCCATCAAACCAAGACCGGCCAAGTGCGCCGGTGTCATCAGGAGGAAACGTCAAAACCAAAAAGCCTAAAAAGGAGAAAGCGAGACTTCAGAAATCCAATCTAAAGGGCTACTTCGTACCTAAAACAAATTGGAGCACAAAGTCAGATTCATCCACAAACATGGTGGAAGTGAAGAAGCAGCCCCTGATTACGTTCAGTGGTTTGAAATCCAAAAACAAACCTAGGATTGTTGTTGGTGCTGCTTACTTTTGCACCGGAAAAAAATCAGCATCTATGTACAAGCCTCACACATCGAAACCGAAGTCCAAACAGGCCCCCTCTCGGAAACCCCCAGTGGAAGAGGCCGCAGCTCCAGTGCAGAGAGCTCGCTCTCCGGTGCGTCAGGCTGTTTTTATTCGAAGATCTAAACCCAATCCTCAGCTGCTGCCTAAACCTGGGAACGGTGGTGCTTCTGAGGGTGCAGGACTGGCACCACATCCTCAGCCCTTGAGCTCTCGCAATCTCTCGCGTACTGCTGAGGTCGTTACCAGGAAACCTCATTCACCAGTCAAGTCATTACACTCAAACACTGATCGCCAGGTAAGTCTAAATACTATCATGAGATCAGAGTATGGTGGGTATTTTTTTTTAATTAATGTTTTATATGTTTTTGGAAAGAATAGCTTGATTTTGTAGTGGGGGTGTGAGACAGATTAGTGTTGCTGTTCTCTTAAAAAAGGACAAGGTACCTGATAAAATCTGGCACAGCTTGCCCTTGATATGCATTAATTTCTTTAATTGTTTAGTTTATGAAACTGTTACCAAGCACAATACAAGATGGATGCTTTAAGCGCCGTTAACTTTGACACTAAGGTACAAAAATCAAGAATCTCAACTAATCTGGTGAATTTTGATTTAAGAAAAAATAGTTGATACTGATGCTTTTCAGTTTTGGATCTTAACTGCTTTTTCTTTAAAGTGAAATGAAAGGCAAGCCTTCCAAACTCTCCTGTTACACACAAAAATATGTATAATTTCATCATCGGCTTGTTTATACCTAAATTTTTAAGTGAGCATTCTGCTAAAATGTCTGTTGGTTTGCATTTTCCTGCTAAAACGGCTGTTTCACTCTTGCGTGTGTGCGAAATTGTGAGGACATGAGTCCCCCAATACATATAAGACAAGCAGCGTTCATTACAGATCAAAATTTTATGGGGACAAACCCTAGAGAGCCCCTAGAGAGAAAAAACTTGGACATTGGGAAAAACTAGGGGTCGTAACGGGTCAAATGATGATATTCCAATTTTTCAATTACATTATTCCAAGAAA
>JAQNCB010000017.1:5521226-5531452 GCA_030068295.1 Euristhmus nudiceps | reverse complement strand
TTTCTGCACTTGTTTTTCGTGCAGCTGTATGATTTTCACATCGCCATTTTCCTGGCAACACAGCTCAGCACTGACCGGTGTCTGTTGCATGCAGCCCAACCAATAGGACAAAAAAATTAAAAAGATTTCTGTTATTACCAGGGCTGGAACAGCCAATGAAGAAGGCAACATGTTACTGCATATGCCGAGTAGTAGCGTTTTAGCACTTGCACGTACTTGATAAGAAGCAAGACGTTGCCTGACGGAACCTCTAATGTCATACATGCTCGTTTTAAAGAGCTACTAATACAAATCCCCCACAGGTGCCCTTTAAGCTGGTAACTCAAACTCAGCTTCGAGTCGGGCCATAATCACACCGCCTGATCGTTAAATATTTCTCAGAAATCACACACCCACGACATATTTTATTCCTTATGTACAGCACTAAAGTGAGTGTGCTTGTGAAGCTGATGAACAACTTTAAATATGCTCCCACAAACACACATAACTATCTAAGCCACATATTGGGAAAGATAAATAACAACAACCAAAAAAAATGATGAAGATATAACGCACATTCACTATCGCTATATAGAGTACATTTGCTCTCGGTTCTTCAAATTTTATTCAGGCTGCAATTCCTTATGGGGGACGGACCGCATCTTTATTATATTAGTTTTGGTGGTTTGAATTCAGCGCAACACACTCCTGCTGGGAGAGAAAGGGCACGTTTCCTCATAGAGTTTTTGGAGCGTGAGGAAAGATAAAAAGCATCTTAACAGAGAGAAACAGGATATTGACTTTTTTTCCTCGACGCTTTAAACACATCCGGGATGTAAAGACCCTCAATTTTTCATGCATTATTTTCATTAAATGAAGAAAAAGACCAGTATTTATCTTTTAAAGCCAGTGCAGGGCTGTGAGTTATAAGTGAGTGCTGGTCGGGAAAAACCTGATAGACATTGCCGTGGTTAAATTCTTTCACACTACTATAAATAAACCAAATTTGGGGTAAACAAAATGTTGATGAGCAAACCTTAAGCAACGATTAACATACTTCACAAAAATCAAAAATGATGTGGCTCTTTTTGTTTTATTTTAAATATTGCCAAAACTTTTAGTGTCACTTCCTAATGCAGGACCATCGCCGGCGGTGCCGTGGCCGAACATCATTAAAAGAGAAGGCATGCTCTGGTCATATATACACTTTCAATCACAATCTAAGCTGAGATCTGAGACTTTTCGAGCAGTCTCAAGCTGTACAAATTCCCCACTGTGAAAATCAGTAAAAAGTTAGAACCCTGGGCTTCCTGTTAGTGCTGCTTAATGGCTGTGATTTGTGAACAGCTAAACGGAAAACTGGGGTAAAAACAGCAAACTTACTTGAACAAAATCTATCAACTTTCTGGTTAAGTCACGCAGTGAAAAAACCTGCCAAATAGAAATATACCACAACAACAACACCTCAAACGCCCAAAAAAACATAAAAACCAACATATACCATTCCCCAGATTGAAAATCTATGTAACTTTACTTCAGACTGAAGTGCACACAAAAGAAAAATACATTTCAATTAAAGCAAATCTGTAGGTTTAAAAGTACATGTAGGCACAAATATCAAAATTTTACAGTGTGCATAATTTTCTCAGGCTTTTACACAAACATCATGAAGATTTACCACTTTGTTTAGAAATTATAGAAGTGTCATTGTCATTTGGATTAATTACTTTTCATACAAAACAGTGTCATCTCTGATTAATCATCAAATCATCGGGACTGTAGGTATCGTATAAGCATCAGAACATGATTTCAGCCAGCTTAGCATCAACCTTCGTCAAAGACCAGCATAAGCACCAGTTAAGAGTCTTTTTTGGGAGAACTTTACACTACGCACAGATTTCCACCCCTCTGACCTCAACACCAAGGGATCAAAGCTTCATGTTCACTCTGACAATAAGCTTTTTTTTGTGCTAAACTCTCCGTAACTTCAACCCATGCACAGCATTCTTGAGTCTCTTTCGCACTGAATTTCCCATGTGGGGTCTTTTCCTTCCTTTAATAAAAGTGCACTGGTGCACGAGACCACGAAAGTCAAACCACGAGAGTCAAGTCAAAGCACTGGTGCAGTCAGGATGTTAACTCTTCTTTACCCCAAGCTGGGTTGCATAGTAGCCAGACATGGAGGGGTGTAGATTTTGACAGTTTCATCCCAGGAACAGTCTACCACCTGTAGAAAAAAAACAAACAAAATAAAACAAAAAACAACAACAGATACACCAGAAAACAGAATGAAAATAAATATTTCAAAACATCAGCACTCGGAGAGCGCAAACCTCTGCAAAGCTGGGGGAAAAAGGACATAACACCCTCTGCTGGGACTGCTGAAACACTCATCACCGCCACCGCCACCACCACCACCACCACCACCAGCAACAACAACAACAACAACAACAACAACAACAACAACAACAACAACAACAACAACAACAAATAGGTCTTAACTCACACAGTTAAGGAATCCTTTAAAAAAAAAAAATCCAGAATTTGATCCGGATCAACTCTAAAATCTAACAGTCTTCTTGTCAAATAAATAAGTAGAAAGACAAACCCCACTGGATTGAAAGATCTTCATTCTGACCAATGCCCATTTCAAAACCTCATGATGTAATACACCTCCGGTCTTCGTTAAAAATGAGCCGTTGTGTGAAATCCCACCTTATTCAAGTACAATATTTTGACTGGAGTCACTGACTGCTAACATGGCACCTTTCCCCCCTCCCTCTGGCGAATTAAAATCAGTGACTGATTATCATGTTCAATGGGACGGAAATACTATTGAACAAGGTTTATCCCTTCTGTTTGGATATTCAATACAGGGCTCGAAATTCGTGTTTTTTTTTTTTTTTTTAAACCAGCCAGCTGGACTAGTTACCTAACAAAGTTACTCGCCAAAGTGAGCTGGTAACAGAACTAACTCGCCAAAGGCTGTGAAATCTGATGCGTCTGGCTCGTTTCCCAGGGAAGTTTGAGCCGTTTGAATCCGTCGGCAGAGATGGGCCCATAGGTCCGGCCTACGAGGGGATAGCGGCTGCGGGCCGAGCTCCAGGCAGTGAACAAGTGGGTACACAGCGTGTACTGGTGTGTACCCACCACTACAGCCCTGCCCGTATCTCGGCCCCCAAGGGGCTAGCGACATGCGTGATGGCTCATTGGAAAGGGCTGTCAGAGACGGGGAAGGCTGCAAAATCTGACGCGTCTGGCTTGTTCCCCCGGGGTGTTCGAGCCGTTTGTATCTGTCGGCAGAGATGGGCCCGTAGCTCCGGCCCCAGAGGGTCTACAGGGCTCCAAATTCGTTTTTTTTTAACCAGCCAGCCAGACTAGTTACCTAACAAAGTTTCTGGAAAAATCAGAAAATCAACAATATATTTTCAACTTGTCAAACCGGGCGAGCTGGTAACAGAACTAGCTCGCCAAATAAGAAAAGAAGTCGCATCTGGCGACCTGACTACCGTGAATTTCGAGCCCTGCAATATACAATATATCATCAAAAGTTTGTGGACAACTTACTGTTACACCTACATGAGCTTACTGAATATCCCATTCCAGATTTAGTCCCTTTTACTGATGTAATAACCTTGAATTTTCTAGGAAGGATTTCTATTAGATTGTTGAAAAAGGTTGTGAAGAGTCCGTGAAGACAGGCACTGATCTTGGGTGACGAAGCCTGGTGCAAGTTAAGCACAAGGCTCTGTGCAGAACACTGCCATTCTTCCACTCCAAACTTGAAAAACAATGTTTTCACGGAGCTCGCTTTGTGGAAATGAGCGTCGTCACGCTACAGCATGAAGAGACATCCTAAAGAATCGTGACTTCCAACTTTGTGGCGATACTTTAGTGATAGACATATTTTTGGCCATATAGTGTATATTGCTTGTAATTGTATGTTTTCATCAGTCCATAGCTTTATTTTGTTCTATTTTAAGGTAGAGAGTCCAAATTTCTAAAATGTCAGTGCTGTCATCATAACAACAATATGTTTTGTCTGACATTAATTCTGACAAGGTCTTTTGATTGGAACCAACTGGTGCTTGACTGATGTTTTGGTGGAAATGTACCAGTTTGGGGCGGCACGGTGGCATAGTGCTTAGCACGTCCGCCTCACAGTAAGAAGGCCTGGGTTCGAAGTCCCAGATCGGGCACTTCCGTATGGAGTTCGCATGTTCTCTCCACGGTGGTGCAGGTTTCCTCCGGATACTCCAGTTTCCTCCCACAGTAAAAAACATTCACAGTAGGCTAACTGGCTGTTCCAAATCACCCATAGATGTGAGTGTGAGCATGAATGGTTGTGAGTGATGGCCCTGCAATAGCCTGGTGAGCTGTTTAGGGTGTACCCTGCCCTCGCCTGGAGTCGGCTGAGATGGGCACCAGCCTCCCCCCGACCCTAATTAGGACTAAGCGGCTTAGAGAATGAATGCATGGTACCAGTTAATATTTTTTAGATCATTTGTGCAGTAGAAATGCAAGGCAGACGTTGGGGAAAATGGCAATGGTGTTTTGGGTGATTTATACTATTTATATGGTGGGAAATTCTGATTTTTCTTTTTGAAATCTTTGCTCTGGGTTCACGTGTGTCGAGTTTCTGGGCATGCTCTCCATGCATCGATCTGTTTGTGTCCTTCAGGTTCCTTCCACCTGTTAAACAGATGGGTGGGTAATTTCTTTTTCCTATTCTAAATTGTCAATGGCTGTGAATGAGTGTGTGAATGCATGTGCGTGGTGCCCTGCCTGCAATGCACTGGGGGTCCCATTCAGGGTGTACAGTACTCCTGCCTTGCACAGTGTTTCTGAGCCAGACATGTGATAGGATCCTTTCCAGTCTGAAACAGGATGAGGTCCTTACTGACAATTAATTAGTGATTCATTCGTTTTCTGAAGCGTTTAATCCTAATTAGGATCACGGGGAGGCGGGTGCCCATCTCAGCCGACTCTGAGAGAGGGCGGGGTACACCCTGGACAGCTCGCCAGGCCATCACAGGGCCACAAATAATTACTAAATAAACATTTTATAGCCAATCTTTCATACATTAGCTATGTCATGGGAAAGCATTTTGGCCACATGAGAAATAAATAAACACCACAGGTTAACCCTAAATGATGCAGTGTGGTATGGCACAAAGGGTTAAACATGGGATGCCTCAACGGGCTCTGGTTATGCTTGGAATGAGACACAATAAGGAAGTAAAATCTGAAGTCCAGTGTCAACCATGAAGGACAAATTTCCTTGTATGCAGTGTTAGAGAATAACATACAGCAGGCTTTCACAGAACGACGCAGACTGTCTTTGCCAAGTCTAGCAATGCTGCACCCGCAGTGACGGTATCACTCTAATGGACTAAGCACCATTGCTGAGGATGATAAAAAATTCAATCCCAGTTTTCTCTACTTCATTGCTTTAAAGCGCACTGAGCTGAGAGTCTGAACAAAGGACACTAGCTGAGTAAAAGGCAGTTGTCTCGTCTGAAATGCATGATAAGTATAGTTTGACTCAATATGCTTCAGGGTGGACTACACATCCAGGACAGATGTGATTTGTTCTTTTGAAGCAGCTTCAAAGGCCGCAGCTTGAAGAATAAAAAAATGAAGTTGAGTTTGCATGGGAAAAGTGCAAGGGAAATTGTTTCGTATTCACCGATCCTTTATTCTCCTATACAGCAATAGACAAGCAACGGGACATCGCAAAAAGATGAGGTTGTCCAGAAAAACGATGAGTGTTTGATCTTTAAAAGGCAGAAGTGAAAGACGCCAAACATGTCTTGGCTAACTGACTACAATACACAAGTTCCATCATGAGGGAGCTCTCGTACACCATATGGAGGCAGTTGACTATTGGCGTACTGGGAGATGTCCAAGAGTACGGTGCGGTTGTAAAACTCGCACATTTTACTGGGTTTCATCCCAAATTGATTCATACTGTATTAGACAGTGTGTTCAAGTAGTACACCAAACATGTATAAGTGACGACTGTTCTATTTATCTGGAAATTACTTTCAAGAAAATAGGGCATGCTCTTACAGGAAAACAACCAAAAAGATAGTGAAGTGTAGGGGTTACTTCCTTCCACAAATTTGTTCATTCCTTTTATATCACAGCAAATTGCTAACAGAGAAATTCCTAAAATTAAAGAATGACGTCATACTTTTTATCTATTTATAGTTTTTCTTTTTTAATGCTGCAAAACAAGTTAGCTCCTGCTATCACATTACAGCGACTGTAAACAAACAGTGATGCTTCTCTATAATGGTGTCTCTTTTGGGCTTTTTTTCCCCCTGCTTATTATTTTTACTGGCTCATCAGGCTGTTGCTTATCCCTGGTTTCTGTAGCGACTAGGAGTTAAACTCGTTGTGAATGGTGCGCTGGTCCATTGCAGGTTATCTTCCCAGTATTTTTTACTTGTACCCATATACTGCTGGGTGGACAGAGGTTAAGACCTTGCCCAGTGATCTTAGCATAGTGGGGGTCGAATTGGGATTCAAACCCACAACTTCTCAAATCATGAGCCCAGCACGCTAACTACTACACCACTGGCTCCCAGGTGTCTCTTTTACTCTTTTTTTTTTTTTTAATAACTTGATACCAAAGTTAATAAAAGATTACATGCATAGTTTATGTTTGTTTCTATTAAATCACACTATTTCATTAACTTTTTTTTTTTAATTTAAATATGAAACAAAAAAATCCAGTCGTCTCTTTGCACACAGGGTGGCTCAATCGTAATGTGACAAGTAGCGAAAAAAGTCTCACACAAGTCTTATGTCTCTGACCAGCAATACATAACTTATTTGCATATGAACACATGGTGTGGTATTCTTTCTTTTATATGTACGAGCACACACTTTTTTAAAAGTATAAAAATGAAATTTTAATCAGAATTTACTTTATTCAGAAGCTCAATAGTTTATATAAGATTTGTTAGTTTAATATCGGTATACTGGTATTATTGCCATTATCTTGCCTTATATGAACTGGGGATTCACATCCTATTCATCTTGTCCTATTTGATGTAAAGTGCAAAATTTTTATAAACATTCTATCCCACTGGTAAAACCACTCCGGATCAGAGAAGTCCATTTCATAACACTGTAAATGCAATTTTTGGCAGAACTATGACTTTAAATATACGGTGGTTATAGTGTACTATCCACTCTCTGCCCGGGCTTCTGTCCTACAGAGGAAGTAGAGGAGATACATTCATTTAATTAAAAAAGCTATATAATGCATTACTTTGTCATTGTGTAATAACGAGAAGTAACTAAGCAGACCACATTCCTTCTGTCCAAATGAAGCGTATGCAAATGGAATGGTAGAACAAGTAAAACAGTGTAGAGGCTCGCTTCAATATAGTGCACAATAATGTACTGTAGTAAAAGCTCTAGGACAGATGACATATGGCTCGGTCCTGTTTCTTTTTCGTCTCTGTCTCAGACGGGAGGGAAACTCATTATTCCAGAGTACGAAAGGAGCCGGTGCACACCGCTGCCAGGCCTGTGACTCATCCATTGAAAGGAGAAAACGACTTCCATTAATTACTTTACTACACCAGTGATACTGGACAGCGCAGGGAGACCAGTGCCGCAGTGAGGAGGGACAATAAGGTAATGACTCGTGCCAGTGGGTGTGAACGCGTAAAGGAAAGTTCCATTTGAAGGTGAGTGCTCAGATTTGAGATGAGATCCCAGAGTGTGATCCTTTTGAGAGATCCCGGCTCTGGCTTCCTGTGTGTGATGTGACAAGTGCAGCTGGAACAGAGGCACTGAGGGGATATAACTGCAGTGTGGAAAAGTCATCATGGCCATACGGCATGCGTGAAGTGTCATAAGTGCAACTTTCAGTAAACTCATCATGTAATACCAAAATCGATCAACACCTTGGTGGTGAGATGTATAATCACCCTAATTCACTCATTCGCCAAACCAATTTATCCTACTATTAGGGTCATGGGGAGCCCATCCCACCTGAATCTGGGCGCACCCTGGACAGCACGGCAGTCAATCACAGGTCCAACACACACACACGAGACCATTTACAGTCATACCTAAAAAACAGCCAGTTAGCCTGATGCATATCTTTGGATTATGGGAGGAAACCTGATTACTTGGAGAAACCCCATGTAAATGTGCAAAGAACATGCAACCTTCACACAGAAACAATCCTGGTAGAATGTGAGAACAATAGTTATAATTATCCAATTGTAACAGACTTTGATGCATCATTGTAGGGGATCTTGATGAACTTGGTAACACAAGTTAGAACAGAAACTATATCCGCTCTACAATGAGATGCTGAACAAGGATAAAGAATTAAAATTATTCGGTGTCCAAATATTTTTGGCCATATAATGCGGAGGTCCCCAACCACCGGGCCATGGATTGGTACCGGTCCGTGTGTCATTTAGTAATGGGCCCTCACAAAAGTGGAATAATAAAAAAATATATATATATATATATTAATTATCAGAGACTGAAAGATCTTTTAATTTGAAAAACCACTTGTCTTGGTCATCTGATGCGGTACATCAGAAAATAAACCCACAAGCTGGGTAAAAAAAAATAGATGTCTTTGGAGAGCTTCACACTAATTCAGTTGGAAGGCGAGTTGTATTTTTACGCATTTTGTTTTTAGTTGTTTCTATACCGTTCTGTGAAACTATTGTTTTACATGAAACGGGTCCGTGGGGCAAAAAATATTGGGGACTGCTGATATAATGTATATAGCGAGGAGCAGAAGGCAGATATAGTGTATTATGGTTTGGCTGATAAATGGTAGGGAGTGGAAGAAAACCCTATGCGCTAGAACAGACTGGGTGGGAGGTAGAGGATTGTGACTGTCAGGAGGTGTGTGATTATGTGTAGGGGTATACAGTACAAAAAACCTGTTAAGCTGTGTGCTTTTGTCTGTAATGAGCATCCCACTCTATTCATAGGCTGACATACGGATAGACGCTCGGATGCGAAACGGACAAAAATATACAAGCCACAAAGACTGCGCTGTGTTTTTCTAAGCCTTATCCTATAATTTGGGTTGGGCATCAAGCAGCAGATTTATATTCTTTGCACTCTTTCTCAGATTCTAGGCACACCGTGAGACAACTCTGGGTTGAGATTGGTTATCTGCTTGCTGCCTTAATATGTGGGACATAAGGCATTGGTACACATTGGCTGGTGAGGTTAAATCAGTGGTCACCAACCCTGTTCCTGGAAATCCAACTTCTTATTCATGGCTAAGAGCCGTAATCATTGACTACCAAGTTCTTGATCAGCTAAAAGAGTAA
Source organism: Euristhmus nudiceps (assembly GCA_030068295.1). Taxonomy (NCBI): domain Eukaryota; kingdom Metazoa; phylum Chordata; class Actinopteri; order Siluriformes; family Plotosidae; genus Euristhmus; species Euristhmus nudiceps. The sequence continues at coordinate 5,522,144 of JAQNCB010000017.1, read as the reverse complement.
CCTTAGACATTTGTTGGAGAGGAATTCTGCAGGAGGGTAGATCTCCAGGAACAGAGTAAATGACCACAGGGTGACATGATGGGAATGCATGGTTAAAATGACCACAGGAGCAAGGAAGTGAGCTGAATTGCACCAAGACTCCAAGATGGCTGTCTATTGAGATTAAAGCATTCAGACAAACTGTAACAGACTATGAAGCTCTGTTCACATTTAGACACTCATACCCCACTGACACTTGCACGATTCTGTGGCACGCATTGGCCAATGCGCCATTTGCCAATGCGCAAATTAGTCGTAAACCGGCGTGAAGTCTGTGTTTGTACTTTCATTTCATGCCGACAAGCATCGGGTTTTGCTACCTTGGGACACATATACATACCGTATGTGCCATAACCACACCCACTGGATATGAGCAGCTGTGCACTCTACTACTAAGATATCATCTCATACACCATGAGGACAGAAAATCAAAATTGCTGAGCATTTTGCCGAGCCAATGGAAAACAAAACACATTTGTACTTGAAAGCAAATCTCTCTCCCCTCTCTCGCTGACTCATTCACTGAGCCGCTTAATCATATTAAGGTCACGGGGACACTACAGCCTATCTCAGCCAACACAGGGCAAAGGCGGGGTACACCCTGAACAGCTCATAGGACCACTGCAAAGCCAACTCACACACATGACCTTTCACACTCACATTCACACCGAAGGTCAATTTGGAACAGCCAGTCAGCTCATTGCTCATGTCTTTGGACTGCGGCTGGAAACTGGAGTACTAAGAGGAAACCCACGCAAGCAGAAGGAGAACATGAAAGCTTCCCAAACAAACACCTGAGGCTGGGAATTAAACCGAAGACCTTCTTGCTGTGAGGTGGACATGCTAACTACTACACCACCGTGACACTGAAAACAAAAG
>JAQNCB010000017.1:5489695-5500320 GCA_030068295.1 Euristhmus nudiceps | reverse complement strand
TATATATATAAAAAACACGGTATGTACCAAGTCTTGATTATCTGGAAGCACTTCATCAGGGATCCCTGAGGTTGTCTAAGTTACAAAAAAAAGTTATAAACTGATATTTACATTTATATTCATTCAATAATTCACCAAACTGCTTAATCCTACAGTATTAGGGTTGCGTTAAGTATGGAGCCTATCTCAGTTGACTCTGGACGAAGGAGGAATCTATATAACCTTAAAACTGCAGGAATAAGCAGTCCACCAGTCCATTGCAGGGCCAATACACTCCTTTGTACCTAGGGGCAACCTTAACCTAATTATCCTCATGTGCATGTCTTTGGACTCTGGGGGAAAAACTGAAGTACTCAGAGGACTAGGTGGAGTCCACACAGAAACGGCCATGCCCAGGACTCGAACCCAGGACCTTCTTGCTCTGAGGCGGACATGCTCGCCACTACACCACTACACCTCCTCATTCACACACAATGTGAAAAATGATGCATAAACACAAATGGCAATCGAAGACATTTTATTTACTTTTATTTGGAAATTTAAGGTTTGCTGATCAATGCTCCAAAAAGACCAGAATGAGCCTGTTTAAATATTTACTCATGAACCTAGCTGGCTGTTATTTTCATGACTATTTTTCATTTACCTTTTGGTGTTATCAAAGCTGCTTCATGGGTAATAAGTGAAACCTACGAATGTCTTTTCCTAGGACACAAACGACGTGCATTACTAAAGTCACCTGATCATATTTGCACCAATCGCAGCTAAGGATCTCCGCTTTGTGTGCTGGAATGGCCAATCGACACGAGCCGGCTTTCACATCCCAAACTCTCAGTGTGCCATCTCCTGAAAACACAGACATCAGAGTTTTACTAAAACACTTTAATTACATAACGAAACAATAGCTAATTATTCCACATGTGTATGATAATAGTTTGGGAAAAATCCTCCACATAAACCTGCAAAATAAGATGAAAATTGTTGATAGAGTCGTTGTTGTTCTTTTTATTTTAATCAATTTCAACATTAAAAAGCACTCGTCATCAAGTCTTATGCTGTGCATCTATCATACAAGACCTGTGATTTATAAATAACATTAGGCTTTATAAAAATGTTTTCATATTTCTCATCAGCGTACATACCCGGAATTTGGCACCACCACCATCACCACCCCCCCACCCCCCAAACCACACAACCTGCTGTAGTTGTGATTCTGAAATAAGTTTAGCTCTGTATGAAATATTTTTAGAGTTTAATACATGTTAAATGTACATGAAAAAGACTGGTCATCTAGGGAGTATTCAGTCACTTATCTAGCTTTAAAATATTATGGGTTTCAACTGTCACCTCATTTCTCTATTACAACAAACAAACAAAATGAAAAAAACAAACAACAAAAAAAAAAAAACAACACATGCTGCATTTAGGTTTTCAAAAACCGGGAATTTTTTTTTTTTTTTTTTTTTTAGCCTTATAGAAATAATATAAGCAGAACAGACAAATACTACATCTCTAGCACCCTCTGTGTTATCTTGTTTTAGGTTTTGGTCGACTGCATTTGAAGAACAGAGGAATACTGTGCAGTTCATTTTCAGCCGAAACTGCTCTTTTTAAATCTGATGCTACAATCAGCAAATGGTGGTCCTTCCAACTTCTCCAGCAGTTTCAGGCTGCCCTAATGATGCAATTAATTACACACACACACACAGCAGATGCAAACCGTATACATAAATCTCAGAAATATTCCCCCTCCGACCATTGTACAGAAGCCTATGAACCATGACGATCGCTTCGAGGAACATTTAGTCATTAATTGAAGAAAAGCATAACTGCCAAGGCGATGCATCAAGGTATCAAAATGTACCAGATACACACTGAATTTCAACAAGCGTCTCTCTCTCTCTCTCTCTCTCTCTCCTTTGACCTTCATTCACACAAGAGAAACCCCTGAAAGGAGGGGAATGCCTCATGTAATTCAAGACACTTTACATTCTGTAGTCAGCAGTGATCGATTTGTGGGCCGGCTCTTCATCGTATAGCACACGTATCCATGGAGACCTGCAACATCAGCAGCATTTACATCAGCGAAAAACAGTCTAGAGCTGACCAGGAAAAAAAAAATCATGATTCTAAATGAACTCATCAGATGTTTTCTACTTCTATGCAAGACAGAGTGTAGAGATAACTTTAAACTTTTGAGGCCAGAAGCTAAAACCCCTAAAGTAAATGCTTTAGAAATAGTAGTCGACGATACATACTTCTTATATGTGCATCAATCCCAGTGTATGATGTACAGCTAGAGTGAGGAACGTGTGGCCTTTAGGTCCCTGTCTCAGTGAAGGAGGTGAGGCCTTTGTACCCCAGTTTCAGTGAAGGTGTGGCATTTTGTCTCAGTGTCAACAGAGGAGGTGTGGTCTTTGTGTCCCAGGGAAGGAGGTGTGGACTTTAGGCCCCGTCTCAATGAAGGAGGTGTTGTCTTGTGTCCTACTGTCCCGTGAAAGTGTGGCCTTTAGGATCCCACCTCATTGAATGAGGTGCTACATTTATATCCTTGTATCAGTGAAGGTGTTGCCTTTGGGTCCCCGTCTCATTGAAGAAGGTGTGGCCCCATCTCAGTGAAGGAGGTGTGGCCTTTAGGTCCCCGTCTAATTGAAGAAGGTGTGGCCTTTAGGTCCCCGTCTAATTGAAGAAGATATGGCCCCATCTCAGTGAAGGAGTCGTGACCTTCAGGGCCCCATCTCAGTGAAGGAGGTGTGGCCTTTAGGACCCCGTCTCATTGAAGAAGGTGTGGCCCCGTCTCAGTGAAGGAGGTGTGGCCTTTAGGACCCTGTCTCATTGAAGAAGGTGTGGCCCCATCTCAGTGAAGGAGGTGTGGCCTTTAGGGCCCCTTTAGGGCCCCATCTCAGTGAAGGAGGTGTGGCCTTTAGGGCCCCATCTCAGTGAAGGAGGTGTGGCTTTGTGTCTCAGTGAAGTAGATGTTGTACTTCGTTGAATCATACTGTATCATACTAAATCAACACTGAACTGTATTTTTTCTTTGTGAATTGTTTTTCAAAAACTAACTCAACAATCCCATAGTAAGAGGAGAATAAAAAAAAGAAGAGACAATGCAGTAAATGCAATAAATGGACACCTTTGGGTGAAAAATCATAAGCCTTTATCTTAAAGTCAGATTCTGCGTGCGGTGGTAATGAATCTTAGAAACTTTCCATGCGCCAAGAATTCACTTCTCCGTGTGCTAAACAAGCCTGTACTCTGGACAGCTATGTAAGGAGCAACCGAAACATTATTCTCATCGACAATTCAATAACTCATTGCTTGAATAAATGGCCTCAATTTACTTAACAACCTCCTGGGAGCTTTTATGCAGATGGTATACACAACAAGCCGCAGTGCTGAGCTCCAGCCAAACGAGTGCACACAACTAAAACTTGTGTCTCTTACAGAACATCACGTCTGTCCAAATGAGCAGCTTTAAATCAGCCTGGATCATGGATTTTCATCACAGGGACAGAACAACTTTTGTTTTCTGAATGACTGCAAAGATTCCAAGGAAACAAAGTTCTGAGGATTAATCAGTGTTTCGGATGGGGCGGGGCTGCAGCGTTTAGTTGAGACCTTTGATCTGCGACCCACTCTGCATGATGCTGACTTTAATTGTGGCTAAATGGATCGCTCATCAAGATTGTTGGCACACCAAGCCATAAGCTCTCATGGTGTGGCTGCCAGCTGAAGCCTGTATCTGCAGTGCTTGAGGGGAGGAAAGCAGGGACGCTGATAAGCTTTAATCTTGTACTACCGCTATTGTTTCTCTCTGCAGCTCTTCAATGTAAACCTTCCCTGTAAATGATGCCATCATTCAGCAAGGTTCCACAGTGAAAAATACACGCACACAGAAAAAAAAGGAAATCTAATATGCACGTCAGGCGGCATGGTGGCGTAGTGGTTAGCATGTTCGTCTCACAGCAAGACCAGGGTTCGATTCCCAGCCTGGGCGTTTCCGTGTGGAGTTTGCATGTTCTATACGTGCTTGTGTGGGTTTCCTCCAGGTGCTCCGGTTTCCTCTGACAGTCCAAAAACATGCACTGTAGGCTGTTCCCTAGGTGTGAGTATGAATGTTTGTGTGAGTGTTGGCCCTGTGACGGCCTGGCGTGCTGTCCCAGGGTGCACCCCACCCTCGCCCAGAGTGGGCTGAGATGGGCGCCAGCCTCCATGCAAACCTAATTAGGATTAAGTGGCTTAGAAAATGAAGGAACGAATTAATAATATGCATGTTTTGGACGATGGGAGGAAACTTGGGTAACCAGAGGAAACCCACACAAGCATTACCGAATAAATCACAAAAGTTTAACTCTTGAAAATCTTTCATTGTCCAAATCTCAGAAATAAAAACAAAAAACTGTGCATGCTACTATTGCCTGAGTTTAAAAAAATTAAATTTCATCACATTAGAACTACTTGGATCTAGAAACAAAATGCAAAAGCACAGTTTCAGTAAACGTGTTACTCAGATCTTTACGCTTTGCTCTGATTTTCCAAATTAGAAAATATTTTGAATGAATAACAAACAGCTGCTATTCACTTTACCTGTTAGTTGTCATAATGTTACAGCTGATTGGTGTATTTACCGAATTAAGGACACTATAATGCACATAAAACGAAAACCAATACAATACAGACACAGACAGCACAACACTAAGCTATACTCTATACCTAGTATTTCCTAAACGCTGTGGATTGTTGCGAATCAACAATCCACAGGTATGAGCAGGAAACATGCATGTAAAAACAACCGATCTGCCATCACACATTGTCGAGGCCCCCGCCCCCCACACACACAGTGGAGAATGGGGCTACAGAACCCGGCAGGGAGAGACCAGGTGCTCTTTCGTTATTGAGTAAAGAGCGGAAAGTAATTTCATGGTAGTGCATGTGATGAGTGGCTCATGATGAATGCACATCAGTGGCTGCTTGATGTACGAGGATCTCAGTTTAGTGAATATTAATGAGTAACTCAGTAAAATGGATTGTTTATGCAGGTGAAGTATATTCCTGCTTACGTCTGATTACGCTTCTAAGAGTGAGTTAATTAACCCACATGTTAACTACCTTAGAATGGTGCTCACTCCGTCATCAGTGGGCAACGGACAAATGTACGCGTGATAATGAATGACACACTTTTTAACGCTTTACCGCTAACGGGGTCACACTCACACATGTCACTAACAGATGGGAAAAAAGAACATAAAACCCTTTTTTGTTGTTGTGGAAGATTTTTTCGTTAAGGAGACGTTTTTTTTTTCTGCACAACTTTGTTTCTTTCCGCCCTCTGGTTTCTCGGTGAAACGATAAGCTACGCAGATTGTCTGGTGAGGGAATGACTGTTTGTCTTGGCTGTGCCTGAAGTAATGAGGAACTAACTTGTCTTTTGGATGTTCCACAACAGTAAATCTCACCACAAACTCTAAATGTAAATTTGACGTGTCAATCATTAATTTTGGGCAATGACGACAAGTTTATGATTTATTGTTTCCTTATGTGATGTCTCTGTTTAACCTGCTGATATTCATTTGATGAACTGCTGCATCCTATTAGGGTAACAGGAAGGCTGGAGCCCATCACAGTCTCACCTGGGCGAAGGCAGGGTACACCCTGAACAGCTCGCAATATCCTTGTGGGTCTAACACACACACACACACACACACACACACACACACACACACACACACACACACAACACATCCAACTACTCACACTCACACCTAGGAGCAATCAGGAACAGCCAGTAAGCCCAATGTGTGCCTTTTGGAGGAAACTGGAATACCAAGAGAAAACCCATACAAGCACGAGGAGAACATCCAAACTACACCAGAAATGCGCTCGCTGAGCCCGGGACTTCTTACAGTGAGGCGGATGTGCTAACGACTACACCACCACGCCATGCAGAGTGTTATATCGTTTAATATTAACATCTCATGAGGATCATCATGACTAAGATTAATATTCAATATAATTACTACAATGTGTATTGAATAAAGTTGAATAAATACAAACAAATTCTTACAAACGTTGTGTGATTTTTGTTTTCATGTTGAAGGTTTTATTCATTCATTCATTTCCTAAGCCGCTTAATCCTAAATATGGTCGCGGGGAGGCTGGCGCCCATTTCAGCCGACTCTGGGAGAGGGCGTGGTACACCCTGGACAGTTCGCCAGGCCATCGCAGGGCTAACCATTCACACTCACGCCCAGGGGTGATTTGGAACGGCAAATTAGCCTACCGCGCATGCTCATGGACTCTGGGAGGAAACTGGAGTACCCGCAGGAGACCCACGCAAGCACGGTGAGAGCATGCAAACGCCACACAGAAACGCCCAGGCTGGGTATCCAACCCAGAGATCGACTCTTCTCGCTGTGAGGCGAACGTGCTAACTGTGCAAAGGTTTTATTTATATATAAAAAGACCTCATTAGAGAGGAACACGAAAATGAGCCTTCAACAAATTTAATAACCGGTTCTCCTCAAATACTATTTACTAGGTACACAATGCGAGAGAAATCAGACACCCTGGCAGTAAGGATCCTTAAAAAAAAAAAGATATGATTATAAAATTATGTGTGTTGCTCAAATAAACAGTGTACGGATCAATATTTATAATCAATACTTCCCATCATTTCTCCAATACAACAAAGTGCAGATACAATACCATAACACTCCTTTACAAATACCCCAAACCCTTTTCGATTAAACAGAGTTTAAAAGCCGCAGACCGTGTGTGTGTGTGGGGGGGGGGGGGGTTGTTGTTGTTTTTTTTTTAATGATGGACTACACACGTTTGTAACCTTTGAGAAACTACGTATCAGCAAAGACACAATCTCTTGTTCCACACGATCAAATTCACCGTTGTTTTTAGCATCAAGGCTCTCGCATCCATTTTCAGACATCTCTCATTACATGCATGCGTACGGCTTTGACGCTCCGACTGTAATAAGGAAGAAGAGGATTTTTCATCATCACGTCAGAGCGCAACGTGTGCGCATGAATACGAGCAACTTAATCCTCATTAATAATTGTGCATTAAAATGAGGTATTTAAAAGGCAAGCAATATTGGTTATTCTTGCAGCATAATTTGTGTGAATGTAATACGTTTAACATAAATGACCATTAAAAGCTCTATACCGGGCAATTTTTCCCCCATGGGGTAAAATTATAGCGGGGTCTGAACCAATGCGGAAGAACCCTTTTCCCCTGTAAAGTAAGGTGAACTCAGTGGGCCGTGTTGTCCAGCGCAAGTACACAAGCGGCGAGTGACATTTTGGGTGATAAAACTCGCCGCGTACTAAATGCCTTTACATTTTAAATGATCGGTTTCCGCTTCTCGCCAGTCCATCGCAGGGCCAACACACGTGCAACTGTTTACACACACCTGGGGCAATTTGGAAAAGAGAGTTAGCTTTACATGCATGTCATTGGACTGTAGGAAGAAACTGTTGCAGGCCCGGGTGTGACATGCTAACTATGCAGAAACACCCTTGTAGAGCGGATATGCTAAGCACAATGCACGGTGCAAACTATTCCTCATCCTTAAAATAAAAAAGATTTTTTGGGGGGCACCTTGAGCTCTACGGGGAGAAGCTGTTTAAAATCTTTATATGTGAAGCACCAGCACTCAGCAAGGGTGCGTGTTGCTTTATTTGGAACACAGCCGCCGGGTGAAACAGGGAGGTAACGAAGCGCAGGAGCTGCAGACTTCCTCTGCATGAGCCGATAACATCTGAACAAAAGCAGCTGGGAGCTGAACGACTCTGGGACATGATGACAGAACCTTGTGATGTGCTCAAGAAGAACATGCGCGCATACACACACACACACACAACTGTCTCCAGCACTCTAAACTTCTACCTCTAGTTTCTGTCAATGAAAATCCTTTTTAAAAATATTTGCCTCTACACAACCACTCACTCATTTGCCAAACTGCTTCATCCTATTAGGGCTGTGGGGAGACTGGAGCCTATCTCAGCCGACACTGGGAAATGGCGGGGTAAACCCCGAACAGCTCGCCCAACCATCAACAGGCCAAAACACACACACATTCACATTTATACTTGGGTCAATTTCGATTAGCCAGTTAGCCTAATGCGCACATCTTTGGTCTGTTGAGGGAAACCAAGTAACCGGAGGTAACCCACACACACACACACACACACACACAAAACCATGGATTAGTCTGTAAACCAAATTCGAGAACCCCTAGACCAAAGAGTGGTGATAATACGCTAGTACAGTCTGTAATCACCGTTAAAAATTAATAAACAAATAACAACCCTCACCCTAGTTAAGGAGAATATTTATTAATAACTCATTAAATCATGATGAGGCGTAATCCACTGACCTTATGCACGGAATGACAAGTAAAACTTTGCCAGTCCTCTTTAATGTCCTGCAGCAGGAAGAAAAGCCTAAGAAAATCTGCCATATTACCCAGGATGTTCAAAACCCTCTCCAGGTGCCCAGTGAGGGTATTAAACTGCTGCACTGCCATGTGCTTTGCTTGAATTTTCCTACTGCACTGGACAGATGGTGGGTGAGCCACACAGCGTTGAATATCCCATCTCAGCTCACCCACACCAAGCCTGGGAAAAAGCACTAGAGCATTATAGCCAGAAGCTTCAGGACCCCCTGCGCTCTTTGTGCCCTTCCCCATCTTCACCTTACACATAGTACTTCACATAATTGCAGCAACACACACTTTACAGGATGATCCCAATTAGTCCACAGTTGCATCATCACTGATGCTAAAAATATACAAAACTGCTCTTCCTGGGTTAAGCAGCACTGTTACAGATTAATATTTCTTATTAATAATTATCAGTTCTTTGAAACTGACTGCCCTGTCATCCACATTTTAGCAAACACATCCACCCTCTCATACTGGCACACAACCCCTAGATTCCCTATAAAATCACTTCTGTACACTTTCGCCCTCTGCTGGTCAGAACAGGGAACATATGTCAATACACCATGCGCGCAGAGTGTTCAGTGCAGGGATTTTAAGGCTTCTTTAATAACAAGCACTTTTTTTTTAATAATAAATAGACTTTCAAATTATGGAGAGATATTCATTTGTTAAAAAAAATTAAAAAACAAAGCCTTTAAAATTTGATTAATATCTCTTCAAAGCTCAGGGTAAATCCTTCCCTGCCCTCAGAGGGACACACAAGCTGGGAGACATGGAAGGATTCGATTGGATATTTCCAAGCGGACCACGAGGTAGGGATTGGTCGGCTTTGTTTCCATTCTGTGTATACAGCTAAAATTTACCAAGCCCCTCTTTAACTCGACTTACTCAAGCAGCAGGTCTTACCCAGGGATTGTGAAAATATACAGTTGCTGGTCTTACCCAATGGCTCTGACTGTTCATGGAAGCAAGCATCAGCCCTAAAGAAGAAATCTTTTACAATACCTAATACGACATTATTACATGGATGCCTTGTTTGTATCCAACAGAATATTTCTTTCTGTGGTTGTTATAGAGAGGTAAGGTAATAGTCCACACTGGAAGGCCCATTACACCCCAAGTCATGTTTAAATATCTTTCCTCACACACAAAACAAAACAAACAAACAAACAAAAACAACAAGAGGAAACTTATACAGTGCAGGGTACTTCCGCTAAGCACAAACAGGTTATTGTAACTTGCCATATTTATAATGCATTGTCTCCCCTAGTGGGCATCAGACACACAGCGTGCTTAATGCATCAGATGAACATTTGGCCTCATGTGAAAGATAGAGATTTTTTCAGTTTTTTTTAGGATTTATTTTAACATGACCTGACGCACACTTCACCTCCGAAATTTAATGGGTTCCTTCCGGGCCCAGGCCCAACCCCACCATTGAGTTTGAAGCAAATTAGATTAGTAGTTTTTGAGTAATCGTGCTAACAGGAAAAAAAAATCACATTAATATGTGCTTGCTAAAAAGCCTTTCATAAATGTATGCTCTAAATGTTATGGGTTTTTGCCAGGCCCATATCATATGGCCCATATGGTGAAAATCAGTTTTTGTGTGATCCTGTTAACAGTCAGACAATCAAACAAACTCCGGTGAATTCATAACCTTCCCATACCAAGCGGCATATGTAACAAACAGACGCTGATAAACACATAAACACCCACCCCCACCCCCCACTCCCGCCCCAGGCTAAGCAGCAGAGGTAACTTCCTCAGCACGTCTCCTTTTAATTCAATCGATTTTCTTGATTAGCTGCTGTGGCCCAACTCTCAATTAAATTACTGTAATGCACCTCTTCATGATTGCCAACTTATGCATTAAGAGATTCCAGTTAGCCTAAAAATACAGCAGCAGGGTTCTAATGAGGGCGAGAATGTTTAAACCCGACAGTCCCGGCTTCCCCGCAACCCCAGTAGAATTAAGCAGTTCGGCAGAGGAGTGAGTGAGTGAGTGAGTGAGTTGTTGTGATGTCCTTCTTGCTGAATGTTTATCTTTGTTGTAACTCTAGACTCTACTATTACTATTTTTCATTCTCCCATCAGGGGTCGCCACAGCAAATCATCCGTTTCCATCCATCCCTGTCCTCTGCATCCTCTTGTCTCACACCAACTAACT
>JAQNCB010000017.1:5447857-5461058 GCA_030068295.1 Euristhmus nudiceps | reverse complement strand
TTCCAGTTGCTTGGTACTTTACCTTCGGTGAGACATTTGTTGAACAGACGTGTGAGCTCTTTGATGACTGGCTGTCCGCCATCTTGAAGCATGCCTGCCGATATATTATCTTCTCCAGGTGCCTTTTCACGCTTGAGTTGCTCTTACCTCCGTTGGGAGAATTGGTGGCGGTTTGTGAGGTCTTGTCCGAGGGGCGTTGGCAAATGGCGTGTTTGTGGTCATCTGGTGCTGTTGAGCTCGGAGTAGAATGCCTCACATCTCTTAATAATCCTATCAAGCTCATGAATGAGAGTGCCATTGTCTTCTTTCAAGTAGGCTATTTGGTTCCTTCCTAGACACTGATATTTCTCTATTGCTCGTAGTCCCTTGTTGTTCACCAGCGCTTTCAGTTGTTCTTCTTCGTTATAGGCGTTTATGTCTTCAGCCATTCTGCGTCTTATTTCCTTGCAGATCACAGAGTATTCGATGTTCTCAACATTTGTGCCACTTCGATGCATGTGTCGTCGTTTCTCTCTGTGTTGCTTGGTATGGTTGGAAAGTTTGTCTGGTTTGGGAGGCTTTCGGTTTCCAGCAGTCTTCATTGTAGCTTCGAGAATGGTGGTGGTTACCTTGTAGCAGTCGATACTGAGGTCTTCCTTTTCAGGATTGTTGATGGCTTGGAACCTATTGGTGAGTTCTAACTGGAATTGAGGTGCTTTCTCTGAGAGTGTCAGATGGTTTGGTCTCCGAGTTCGCCTTCTAAGACATTGCCTTTCGAGCTTTGTGTTGATGGTGAGTGCAGCGCGCACTAGTCGATGGTCACTGCCTGTGTTGAATTTATGAGGACCGAGAGGTCTATGAAGGTCTTAGGTTTGTCTGTCAGGATGTACTCGATCTCATTCTTAATTTCTTTATTGGAAACTGCACAAAGAATCGCACCAAGCTCGGGAATCAAACCCAGGCCTATTGTTGTGAGGCAGACATGCTAACCACTGCATCACCATACCACCTATTCATTCATTCATTCATTCATTCATTTCCTAAGCCACTTAATCCTAGTAGGATCACGGCGAGGCGGGTGCCTGTCTCAGCTAACTCTGGGCGAGGACAGGGTGCACCCCGGACAGCATGCCAAGCCATTGCAGGGCCGCCACTTATTAGTAATTTATTTTAAACAAAATAATTTAATGTAAAATTTTCCAGCCATCTACAGCTGAAAAGGAGCTAAGGGAGCACTAATCCTCATAGTATGTGTGTGGATGGGATGCCTTACTCTCACTTTACTGTCAATCAAAATGACACTCACCAATCATGAGCAATCAGCGAGTTTATCGATGTGGAAGAGGGTAGACAGCAACGTTCTCCACCCAATGATGCAGCATGCAAGGGACTGGTTTCTTTTCCAGTCTGACTCCCTTCCAGCTTTCTTCTTCCTGCCCTCTCAGTGAGTTTTCCTCGCCACTATAGTCTCTGGCTCGTTGATTCAGGGTTTCTGTAAAGCTGCTCTGTGAAACTTCATACGATTAAAGTCTCCATATAAATAAAATTGAATTACATTCTAATACGGAAACCGAAGTGTTTTCAGTTTCATTTACTATGACCGGGCCCATTAAAAACAACAAAATCCATTCATAATAGCCATTCATATTAGTAGATGGACAGGAGTGTGCAGTGACGATTCGGCCTCCAGCAGAGACTGTAATGTGATTCCTTCTGGGAATAATTAGAGCATGATTCAGTGCGGCTCAAGCCTTGCGATGGCTCAGCGTGAAGGTTTATTCTCTGTCTTTGTGTGTGTTTCTTCTTTTCCCAGGCAGGAGGAAGGATTCCTTTCATCCCGTACATAGTTGTCGTGTGCAGGCAACCGACTCGGCCTCAGTGCTTAGAGAGAGACGCCCGGCTCTGGTGTGCCACGCTATCAGCCGTTCCCAAGGCTGGCCAGTCTGGGAAAAGCAGTGTGGATGAGTTCCAAAATCAGCATTACATGCATTATTGTTTTTTTTTTTTGCCCTCCCTGCATCCCGAGCACACAATGAAAACAACAGCAGCAGCCACGGTCTCAAGCCCTCCCTCCTAACACAAGGCTGCCCTTAGTCACTTGCAAAAAGGCCTTTGCTTATATAAAGTTAACTACTTGTTGGCAATCACGTGTTACCCATGTACCAGCTTCCTATGCCTGGGGATGACAAACAAGTGACAGAAGTAATATAGCAGGTAATACGCAGAGAAGTAAAAAGGGTAATCAGGTAACAATCTAATTTTCTAGAAATTATAAGATTGAGTTAATTCTTATAGAATAGAGCAGAATTAGCAAATACTGTATATAAATGCAGGTGTCATGGTCGAATAGTGATGAGCACATCTGCCTCACAGCAGGAAGGTCCTGGGTTTGAGTCTGTTTCTGTGTGGAGTTTACATGTTCTTCCCATGCTTGTGTGGGTTTCCTCCAGGTAATCCGGTTTCCACCCACAGTCCAAAGATATGCATATTCGGCTAATTGCCTGTTCCAAATTGCTCCAGATGTGCGTATGGAAGTGAATGTCACGAAAGTATGGACATTGAGGATCAGTGGTGGGTCAGTAGTTAAGCCTCTGGGTTATTAATCAGAAGGTTGGCGGGTTCAAGTCCCAGTACCACCCAGCTGCCACTGTTGGGCACATGAGCAAGGCCCTCAATGGCTCAAATGTATAAAGGAGATGTCACTCTGGATAAGGGCGTCTGCCAAATATCGTAAGTGAATAAATGTGTGGGTCTGTATTGACTTTGTGATGGACTGCCAAGTTGTTCAGGCTGTACCCTGCCTTCACCTAGAGGCGACTGAGATAGGCTCCAGCCTCCCTGTGACCCAAGAGGTATTAAACAGTTCAGCGAATTAATGACTTTACAGTGAAGCGCTGTAAAAATGCACTTTTATTACTAATCATGCTGTTGTAATCTCAGTGAGTTATAATGACCAAGACCCAAGCTCAGGGATTCGTAACACAGCCGTGCGGTCAGTACAGGGCAGCCTATCTAGCTCCCGATTAGCTAGAAAATAGCTGCTTGCTCTTAAGACTGAAGGTGTGCTCCTTACGACAAGCCGACAAAGCCAACAAGCCAAGCACATTTGGTAAATGGAGGGGGGAAAATTTGATTTTTTAAAAATAAAAAAACGTACTTACCATGAAATATTTCTATGGAATCGGGAAAGGTGTTATCAGAGACTAGCATGCTATAGCTAGCAGAACGTCCGGCTGACTCACTCCAGCTGCGATGTGCAAAAGATAGTATGAATGAAGAGTATAACAACTATAGAAGCTGTATTTTATGGGATATGGAGAATTATTCAGAGCTCGGAGGGTGTTCTGATGTTCTGTCTCTGGGAAACTGCACCCACCTCACCTTCGGTGAGTCACTGTTATTTATTAAGCAGTGATAGGCAAAAACATTATGGTTTAGCTTACGTACTATGAGCTATCAGAGAGATCACTGTAGCAGTTACACTTTGATTTACAGTATCACTTATGATCTTGATATCTTGATGTTTCGATATCCAGAAATGTACACCATGCACGGCCAGCCTGATTACTCAAGCAAATGCCGAGCCTTTTTATTTGCTATTAATAACTCAAGCTCATAGTGTGACATCATCCAAGGAAGTAAAGGGTTTAGTCAGAATATAAGAATAAGAAGAGTTTTCCTTACACTCACTGAAACAACAGCCTCTCTCTCACTCTCCCTTCCTCTCTCTCTCTCTCTCTCTCTCTCTTTCTCGCTCTCTCTCTCTCCCTCTCTATTTTTTCTTATTGTTGTCCAGCAGCTTAGAAACAAACCGACATCTTTTTTGTTTTTCCAGTGAGCAAGAGCCTCACAATAGCTCTGGCTATCAGACTCGGCACCTCTTGACTCCCGGGACGTATTATAGGCCCTTTATTAGTGTTTAAGGTCACATAGAGACAAGCGAGTGCATCCTATATCAGGAAGTGCCGACCGTCTCAGGAGTGAAATATTTGGCGTTGAGTGGGAGCAACGGTCGCGAGTCGGATATCCTGGCGAGCGAGAACATGGCAGACGGGCTCCAGGCGTCGCACGGCTCACTGCTGCACAGAATGGCTTAGAATAATAGGACCCTTCCTGCCATTCTCAGCTTCGGCACAAGATTTCAGTCCAGCTAATCTCATCCGCTGCTGCCTTCAGAGTGTTTAAAAAATATTTTTCAAGTAGAAAGACAGAGCAGCTTTTAAACACCAGCATAACATTTCTGTAATGTAAGAACATTTAACGCACAGTTGATATATCATATTTACCGAAAGAACTGACTTGAAAAAAAATATTTACATACAGGACAGGTTCCCCTATTTCTATTTCCTGTTACTTGGCCCTAAGCTTCCTGTCAGGGCTTAAGGAAGCTTTGTATTTCCATTCTATGCATACAGCCCCCATTGTTCGTGTATGCCACGCAAATTCCCCCTCCTGCAGACACACATTTCTAGTTGTGTATGGCACCAGCTGCATGTACATGCTTTCTGTCTAAGTTGTTTTGAAGTTATTGATGTGTCTGTTTTCACTGTTATTTCTGATCCATTCTGATCAATCGCTGCTGGAATGAAACACTTCTTTAAGAGAACTGGCCTAATAGTTTCCATTATCATTGGATGTGGCTAATGGTAACCAGTGATAACTGGAAACCATTAAGCAAGTTCTATTTATGAAAGTGGGTTACTTTTCAGTAAAGTTTTTACTTTTTTTTCGCCCATTTTCTCACTAATTTAGTTGTATACAGTATTTCCTTTCTTATCACACAACCAATACCTTCCAGGGAGGGGTGAAGGCTTGCACACGCCCCTCCATGATATGCAATACTAGCCACCCGCCTCTTTTCAAACTGCGGTGCCATGCGTATCGTGGGGACATTTTTTAACACACTCGGAGGGAAAGCGCTATCCGCCCCCATACGAAAGAACTTGCAGACGCCCATGATTGGCTGGTGATCGCTGTGGATGACAAGAGAAGTCAGTGTATGCAGTCAAACCCTCCCGTGAGAGCTCGGCCAATTATCTCCCGTGGACTCCCAGCACAGCGGCTGTAGCATTAAACCCAATTCGATCCTGCAATCTCCAGGTTAATAGTTGTGCACCTTGTCGATGTGCAACTCGGGAGCATTTTTTCAGTAAAGATATAAAATGCATGACAATCTTACTGCAGAGATGGTCAGTGGTTGTTTTGTAAATATTCAAATTTATTAACCCGGTAGCTCTTAATGCACAATTCTGCCTTCAGCCGATGGGCTATATCTACTACATCACGGTTGGTTCAGAATGTACCTAAACGTCAGCATTTCCTTCAGAACAAAGTGTTTTATCTTGGAGTGGCTTGGCTAAACCACAATTTTGAAGACCTAACTATTCAGTCGACACAAAATGAAGCTGGAGACTATAGACTTTTTTTCTTTTTAGATTCAGTGCCGAGGAAAAAAAGCTCTAATATTTCTCCTCCTCCCCCACCCCATCCCACCCAAAGACCTTGTATCGAAAACGTTAAGCACTCCATACAGTCTTATCCAGTACATCCCTAAGACATTCATTGGGACCAGGACTGGTCAGCACTGGTTGCAAATTCATGGGTGTAAATGGTTCCTAATGCTGCCTGAACGATTCTTTTAAAATATGACTTCAAACCCATTACCCATGTCATTAAGGACTAAAAACTGGACACTCAGTTTGTCAGCTTTATTCCTGCACGCTGTTGCTGAGCCTCAATGTGACCAACTGAAGCAACCCCGGATCATCACACAGCCACCAGATACTTGTACGGTTGCCACTATGCATGATAGGGACATTGCACTTCCTTTCTTAGCCTGACACGCCCACCACTCTGTAACTAATCAGACCCCACAATCTTTTTCCAGTGCTCCAGAGTCCAGTTTTTATGCTGCCTAGGAAACTAAATCCATTTATTCCAATTTTTCTTACCAACAAATGTTTTTTTCCCCCAAATTTATATATTTATTTTGTTTCTTATGTCCAGACAGCAGTTTACTCCCAATGCACTGTAGGAAATGTTCTTACTTTCACTATTAAACATAAGCTGTAAGTTCTACCATCAGTTTGACTATAATTGATTGCAATTCATCATCAGCATTTATTTGATTTCACATTACCACAAACATTTTAGATATTTTCTTTCTTTCTTTTTTGAGGCAGAGCAATATTTTTACCTTTTTGTTTTAAAGAAGTAATTGCCTTTTACAACTACAGGATATGAAGCAAGAAGCTACTCACTGCATCAGTTAAGGTTAAAAAAATGTTACCAGCTATAATTACCAAATTAAAGGTCCTCAAGTATATACCGGTATATATTTAAAATATATACAAAAAATGTATAATGACTGGTCAAATATATCTTGGATAAACGGCAGTCAAATTATTAGCTGTCTGCTCCCGCGCCTCCACACTACAGCTGCTCTGGACACCCGTTGCTAGAAGTTAATGTGTTAAAGTCATTATCAGCCAAGAAGGAGGAAGTCATTGGACCAACATATAGTGACCTGACCACTGTGAAATCTCAGGCTCAGCCAGCAGGATACAGTCTGGGAAAGATATACGCACGTGGCACTGGCCAGCGCAACCAACAGCCGTCTCCCCTCATCTCCTCTGCAAAGGACATCGAACTAAACAAGGGAGGAGAAGCTGTCGACAGGTGTGCTCAACATGGCTCTTAACCCAACACCAAAACTATATAAACATGATACCTTTACCCAGGATAAATCAGGAGCATGTCTTTTGTGTGTATTGATCCCAATCATCCCAATTACCAGATACATAATATTCTCTGCTTGGATAAAATGAGCATAAGAACCCAACATGTGCAAGGTGAGAACAAGTACAACTCTACTTCATTCTTCACTGGGTGCTTTTTGCATCTTTTCATTATGGTGCAGCGGGTAGCACATCCACCTTATAGCATTAAGGCCTGGGTTCGATTCCCAGCACGGGCGTTTCTGTGTGGACTCCCTGAGCCTATGTGAGTTTCCTCTGTACTCCGGTTTCCTTCCATAAACCATAAACATGTACAGCAGGCTAACAGGCTGTTTTAAAGCACACCTGGGTGATAGTCTGAATGGTTTTGTGTGTGTGTATGTGTGTGTGTGTGTGTGTGTGTTTGTGTGTGTGTGTGTGTGTGTATGTGTGTATGTGTGTGTGTGTGTTGGTCCTGCGGTGGCCTGGCGAGCTGTTCAGTATGGCCGGATGTACCCTGCCCTCTCCCAGAGCTGGCTGAGATAGGTGGTAGCCTCCATGTGACCCTATTAAGGAAAATAAATGAACGACTATAAGTAAAATCCACTTCTAATGAAAATATTCATTAAAAGTAACTGTTGATGACCAGCCATCCTCAATATGGAGGATATAGTAAGAATGTGCTCTAAGTCATGCATGCTGGGTATCATAGTTATGGGGCACTGATTAAACGAAAGGTAAAAGAGTTACAGTCACATGTGCTACAAGAACCCAGGAGCTTCTTGCTATACAGCGGACATGCCAACCACTACACCAACGTGCTTCCCAACACTACAACACTATGTTGTTGTGACACGTTATGTGACTCATTTGGCTGTAGCAAGTGTCTCAAAATAAAAGGAATGCAAAAACTTCCTTTAAAGTGAACTCGCTATAACCTGGGTACAAGGCGAAACATATTTCTGAAAACATTGACGCGTGCTCATTTTACCATGTTCCTCCACCTCCCTTTTTTCTTCGTCTGAAACCCAAACATTCTTTCATGAAAAACACGGCTTGTGGCCTCCAGACAGCAGCGTCCCAGTCTCTGGAGTTCTCCTTGGGTGAGGCCTTCACGTTATTTCATCTGTTCAGGAAACGTCCAGTTATCAGTACAAGACACGGCAGCGCCACAACACTGATATGGACAACTGGTGATTCATCTCAGCTGTACTCGGAAGCACAATGTGAGTTAGAGGACAGAGGATCAGTGTTCTCGGAATGATCTCAGCAAATTCACCTTGAGAACCTCTCAGCAAGAAGTATTGGTTAACTTGCAGGTTTTGAGGTGAATTTCTGTAATTATACCACCTGCAAGCAAAGTTTAATGTAACACTGGTATATGATTGGGGCATCGGGACCATGATTGGTATAGTATGAGTGCAACTTAAGGTTAAAAAAGTGAGTTGTGCCAGTTTAACCTTGATGAAAATCTGTGCCTCATACCATGTAGGCGATGCCTTTCCAATGAGCAAAACAGATTCTAAATGTTTTATTGTTCAGATCTTGCTGTGTATCCCAATGATTGTGCATTTTTAAAGTAGTATTTACTACTATTTACTTTCAGCTTCTCCCCTCAGGGGTCGCCATGGCGAATCATCTGTTTCCATCCATCCCTGTCCTCCACATCCTCTTGTCTCACACCAACTAACTTCATATTTTTTTAAAGTAGTGTATTTCACATTAATTCTAAATAATCTCATTGATTATCTTTTCATTATAATTCCAGTGCTATTGACTGAACATCTCAGCCTTGGCTCAGGCGTTCAGCCTCATCAGTGGTGTGAGCTGCTGAAAAACACTAGCACACATGCTTGACCCTCTAAACCTCTGGCTGGCTGCACTTTCTGATACTGCTGAATCCTTCGCTGAAGGTGATGACATGCCTTTAGCTGGTGTTATCAGCCGGAGAGCTGAGCATAACAGCTATATGCAGATTCCAGATCAGTTATGTGAACACTATTTCTTTACAGATACAGCAGGGGAAACCTGGTTACATTCCCTGTAGATGGGACTGTGGTGGTCCAGGCCTGGAAAATACCTGTCATCAGAATGGCCGCAATCAGGAATCTCCACACTTTCACACCAGCAGTGAGCGGACAGAGAGGCGTTCATGACGGCTCCCAGATCCCTTCTTCTCTTCTCTCTTTTCGTCCCAGCTGCTTATCACCATCGAGTGCACAATCACTTAATGTGAAGACTGAACTGGAGACTGGAGATCGTTTTTATTATTAATTCTTAAGCGGTATTACTTGAGACTATTGTTAATATACATTCGTATATACTACATGTGAATGGTGTGATCTGATTGGTCTGCTGTCTCAGGTTTAAAAAAAACCCCCATCATTCTGAGTGCATAATGCTTCAATCAAAATGACACAGTGGTTAGGATATAAAAAGGAGGCAGGATGCATCCAAGAGATGAAAGCTGAAGGAATCGTGTTTCCAAGTTCCTACGATGGTGCATCAAGATCTGTTACAGTCTGTTAAGTTGTACGGCTCTCAACTACGAGTCCCATGTTCTATCATAATCGTCTTCCAACCGTAATACATCATAATAATCAAGGCAAGATATTTGACAGTCAGAAATTTTGTCATGATCTTCTCGAGTCCACCATGTTCCCTCAAGATCATTACCAGTCAATCCCATGAACCCCCATGCTCATCATTCATTCATTCATTCATTTTCCGAACCTCTTATTCCTAATCAGGGTCAGCCAGGCCATCGCAGGGCAGAAACACGCTGACGGCTATACTCTTGATTAAAGTCAGCTATGGTTCCTTTATATCCATCTCACTACAGACAGTGAGAGACACAGCTGGCCTTTGATAACCCAGTTACCTGCACTGGGGGGTCAGCGATGACAACCAGGTGATAGTGGGACTTGAACCCCCAACCTTTGGATCAGTAATCCAGCACCCTACCACCAGGCCACCACTGCCCCATGTTATTATTCTCTATTCTGTTTTCTGTCTTGCCAACACTTTGCAGAGTTATTATTAACTAGTTAAACAAATCTTCAGCACACTTCACTCTGCCTGGAAGTCTTAGCAGAGTTTTGTTAGAGCCAAGGTAAACCTGGATAACAACTCCCCATACTTGAATGGGTTTCTTCTGGATACGCCAGTTTCCTCCCACTGCCCAAAAGCATGCACATTAGGATAATGTTCTATTCCAAATCGTCCCTAGGTGTGAGTGTGAATGTGAGTGTGAATGGTCATGGGTTTACCCCTTGATCGTCTGGCAAGCTGTCCAGGGTATACCCTGCCTTTGCCCAGTGTTGGCTAAGTAGGCTCCAGCCTCCTCGCAACCCTATATGTGATATAGCAATGCCATCATTAAGGGTTTAACTCATTTACTTTTCTGATTTGTGGTACTGTGCTACTGTACAGGGTTTACCTCTGACTTATTGTTTCAGCCCAGTTTAACTTTAGCAGAATGAGATTGGAGATTGGATGTCTGGATTTTGTTATCACTGCTGTCCGTGCTTAAAATCTATACAAATAAAAAAAAATTTGAATCGAAATGTAGACCATTAATATTTTTATTGGAGGATAGTACTATTTTGCATTGGAGTCATCGACATGTTTATGTGCTTAAGGTAATGTTTTTCTTTAGTGTTCCCCTCATAAATGATACCGGAGCTGCATATTGGCAACCTATTGACGAAACTATTTTGATGATGTCAGTGAGAAACAGTGCAGTGAATGGAGGTGGAAGTAGCAGTTCATTGTTTGACCGGGTAACAGGATAAGGCCAGCTCGCTATGGAGAATAATGACACACTAGACTTTTATTACTACCATTCACCAAACAGCTGTGGGGGCAAGTGACTGGCTGCCGTGGACCTTGTTGTTGCTACCACACCATGGGATATGACAGGCAGTGGCTGCTGTTGCATCAGGTGACACTTACTTACACTTACACACACACACACACACACACACACACACACACACACACGCACACACACACCCCTAAGGGAGGTTTGAACAGCCAATCAGCCTATTGTGCAAGTTTTTGGACAGTCGGAGGAAACCGGAGTACCCCGGAGGAAACCCACACACGCAAGCACGGGGAGAACATGCAAACTCCACACAGAAACGCCCAGGCTGGGAATCGAACCCAGGACTTTTTTGCGGTGAGGCTGACGTGCTAACCGCTCCACCACCGTGTCGCCTTCTATTAGACATTGTGTTTGAAGCACAAGTGATACAGAGAACCAGGTGTCCACGAGACTGATCCGCTTCATTCTGTTCCAAAACACAGAAACCTTTGCAGACTTGTTTGGCAGTCGGATAAATGAATAGATCCTTCTGAAAGAAAAGCATGTTTTATATCAAACTCCCAAACATCACACGCACATTAACAACCCTAATGAGCCCCGACTCCTACAGCGGAGGAGAGAGAGATTAATGCGCCGCAAACCAAAGTATGTCTGCAGCTCTGAATATTTCCTAATATGTGCCACTGGATGTAAAGGAAGTACAAATTAGGTCCTGCTGTGCTCCGGGGTCAGTTAGAAACTGATAAACTGCTTATATTAGATGCTGTAAAGTGTATTTTATAAAGTCTATTTATCAGTGTGCGCAAGTCTCCTTTGTCCCTTTTTACATCGGCTGTCCTTGAGCTGTTTAGCACTTGATTCAGCCGTTGTTTTTTTTTTTTTTTGTTCCAGGTCGACCCCGGGGTCTCTTCCCAGTTGACCATGTGGTTAATTAAAGAAAATAAAATGTCTCTGCAATGTGAACATTTTATTTTCTTTAATTTGTCTTGATATAATGAAAAACACCCTTTTACTGGCAGTGAAACTGCGTATGATCAGGTGGGCATGATTAGGGATGGGGTTGGAGCGAACATATTCAGGAAGGTAGCTCTCCAGGAGCAGGATTGAGCACCCCTGTCCTAGACGCTTCACGCTACAGAAACCTGGGGGTAAGCACCGGCACTGATGAGCCTCTGGGGCTCGGGGTGTAAAAGCCCAGAGTCGTTACCGAGATTGTTCTGGGATCTTTCAGAAAGGAAAAAGGGACACGAGTCAGATACGCATCAGAAAAGAAAGACGTATGAACTTGGCTGTAAAATTTGGAGATTCATTGCTCGTGTCAGCCATAGATATAGGTTTGTTCACATTACAAAAGAATGTTTCCAATAATAGGCTACAGGAGAGAGTGAGCGAGTATTACGTCACATTACTTTGGTACAGTAGCAGAAGGGAGCAGCAGGATCTAGGCTTCTTGTAAACATTCTGAAGACTGGGGATGAAGCGGCAGAGGAATTCGGTCGCTTTATTTGGTCATGGCTGAGGCTGAACCTTCGCATGCTCTGGGAGGCTAAATGAGACTGAAAGCCAGTTACATGGTGAACCTCGATATAAAGAATTCAGCTCGGAGGTTTAAAACAGATGTGGGTTTATTGGCTCAATGTGGAATTACGCAATGATTATTCAACAATAGGAGCCGCTCATTCGACACATTCAACTACAGTGGAACCTCGAGATACGAAATTAATCCGTTCGTATCATGAATTTTTCGTATAATGAATCGTGTTTTACATGTAAATCACCGACTTCGTTCCAAGCTCTACAAAAACACCTCATTACATTTTATAATAAGGGTAAAACCAGAATGAAATAAGAGCCAATTACATTTGAATCATTCAATACACCGAACCTAACCGTTAATACCTGTAAATGAAGTAGATAATAGAACATACTGGAAAAAAAAAAGGAAAAAATTACCTTAACCTTTCGAGTGAGGCAATGTCCGAAAGGTCGTTGATCACTTATATTAATTATTAATCACTGTCTAAATTACTCATTATTAATGTTATTAGCTTTTCACTTTTTTTGTGATATAATTTTATTTGTTCATTTCTTTTTTTTGCCATCCTAAGGAGTGCATGTGTGTATATCATTATTATATCATTATATATCACTTTTGCTCAGTGATTGACTTACTTGCTCTCTTTTTGTTCGGTTGTTTGATTTTCCTCGATCTCTTCTGTATGTTCTGTGTTCATTTTGGTCTTTTGTAAATAAAAAAAAAGAAAAGAAAAGCTATATAAATAATTAATTTGCTGATTCAGGATTCAGGAAATGTATGTTAAATGATGATCATTTTAAAGAAACGTAGTTTTGTATAACTGTTTGTAATACAGTGGGGAAGTGGCGGTACAGCAGTTGGTGTGTTTGCTGTTGAGAGCAATCAGAAATGTTTTTGTGGATATCATGGTGCTCGGGAAAGGTCATGAACAATGTTAGAAATGCTGTGGCAGCATCTGAAGGGGTCTTTCTAGAGATTCCCTCCTCCTCCTCTCTCTCTCTGTCTCTCTCTCCCTCCCTCTCTCTCTCTCTCACTCTCTCCCTCCCTCCCTCTCTCTCTTTCTCGCTCTCCCTCCCCCTCTCTCACTCCCTCTCTCACTCCCTCCCCCCCCTCTCACTCCCTCCCCCCCCTCTCCCTCTCTCT
>JAQNCB010000017.1:5362433-5378935 GCA_030068295.1 Euristhmus nudiceps | reverse complement strand
TGAACATTTCACACCCAAATATAATAAATTTATATTGTACCTGTACAGTAAATACATGTAATACATATTGTAATACACTACACAGTAATTCGTTTAACGTAGTGCTAGTGCTACTGCTGCTAGTGATCCTTACTCTCACTACAGATCACAATTTCATCTGCAAACATCATAGTCCATGGAGACTACTGTCTAATCTCTTCTTTCAGCCTGTCCATAGCGAACAAGAAAGGGCTCAGAGCAGCAGAGCAGAATGGCATCCTTAAACTATCCTTAAAATACATAAATAAAATTAATTAATTAATTAATACAATAAAATTGGGTTGTCCGTATGACCCGAAATCCGTACGATCGGGGTCCGGTCCAGCGAGGTTCAACTGTAATAAAAGAAACTTCAAGGTAACCTTTTAATTCAATCAATTGATTTAATCAAATAAACGGCAAGGATGTATTTTTTATTTTATTTTTTTTAATTTCAGGACTCACTGACTTTAATGTCTGCTGATTGGGTGGATACTGTACGTACGGATGTGTTCTGCTCCACCTGCCCTGTAGTACTACTGATCAGGTTTCATTCACTCATTTGCCAAACCACTTAATCCTACTAGCTTCACAGAGAAGCTGATGCCTACCTCAGCCGATTCTGGGTGAACGCGAGGTACACCCTGAACAGATCGCCAGACCATCGCAAGACACACACACACACACACACACACACATTTAATTTAGAGCAGCCAGTTACCCTAATTTGCATGTCTTTGGACTGTCGGAGGAAACCAGAGAACCTTGAGGAAGCCCAAACATGCACAAGGGGAACATGCAAACTCCACACTGAAACACCCAGCCTTGGAATCAAACCCAGGACTTTTTGCTGTGAGGCAGATGTGCGAACCGCAATGCCACCTCGCCGTCTGCAATCAAACCCATAATGGAAATCTCACTGTGCGTTCCTGGTTTCATCCTTTTGTTTTGAAGCTGGGGATTTAATAGCCAGGATGTTATCTGTCTTATGTCTCACTACTATTGATTGCTATAATTTCCCCCCAAGAATCATTAGAAGAATGCGAGGAATCAACATCTAAGTGTGAATCCTCAAACCGGTGTCTTCCCATCAGACGCATTATCCCAGTTCACCCAGACATAAGCCACACGCTGCTCTCTGTCTCAACAGCTGGTCATGCTGAAACCATTTACATCTCTGGAAATGAAATCTTAGCTTAATAGTGTTAATTGACAGGAGTACGTTTTTTCCACCTGAAAAATCATTCCACATGCCTTTGTGCTTGTCAAATGGAGACGACGCTTTTTTCTTCCCACAGAACAAAGAAATGCACATTAGGGGCCCCTGACACTTTCACGCTTCTGTGGCACGCATTGGCACGACTCGAGTCGAACTAGTTGTAAACCGGCCTGACGTGTGCGTAAACCCCTCATGACTGCGTGCCATCTCGGGATGAGAATTTTGAAACATTCAAAATTTTGGTCACGACACAATTTTGCGACCGGGTCGTGAAATATGCGCAAACTATTCGTGAACTCGTTGGAACAATGCGGGCGGATGCGTGCCAGTGCATGGCAGTTGTGTGCTATGCCACACACTGTCGCGAACTGCCACGAATAGTTCACAAACAGCTCACGTCGAGTTCACGAGTAGTGCGGGAAGCACGTAAACTATGCGTAAACTATGTGCGAACTGTGCGTGAACTCGCCGTGAAGAATGTGTGAACTAGTGCGGGAGCCTCCCAGTTCGTGCCCCCAAAATGGCACGACTAGCCACGACAAAATCGTGGCAAAAAGTCGTGCAAGTGTCAGGGGCCCCTTAGGTAACTGGCTATTCTGTATTGCCCAAGGATATGAGTGGTTATGTCTCCATTGACCCTGGGATGGTTTGGCGAGCTTTTCAGGGTGTAACCAATCTTCACCTAGTGTTGAGTAAGATACCTCGACGCTGGCCTCTTTATAACCCTGATAGGATTTAGCAGTTTGACAAAAAGAAAAAAAAGGAGTGTGCCAGTGTGTTGAAAACTATAATGGGGTAGCGTAACACGCTACTCATTCACACACGGGTAAAACATTTTTAAATGCTTCAAGATGAAACAAACAGACAAAAGAAAGGTTTTTGTACCTACACAGTGTTGACTGCATTGTATGATATTTTATCATCATCATCATCATCATTATCATCTTCATCATTAAGGCTAAAACCAGACATTTGGGTCCCTCTTAACACTTATGATTAATAAACAAAATCTCGGCAGGTGCATTCAATTCCACATAATAACCAGTGCCTGCCTGTGGGTCGACATGACGGGCTCGGGAGATAAAGTGCAGCAGCGTACAAGATTAAGCACTGTAAGAGGATTTGGGGAAGGTACAAAACGAAACCAGAAAAATAAAATACATATCAGGTGTCATACCAAGATTTACGAAAAAAAATAATAATAATAAAATTGTGCGGTGGTCTCATACGAGTACCACAGGAGCATCTGGATAGTGTGCATGCACTCACTCATCACTGAATGTTCAAATGATAAGTTTAAAAAAAATAATAATAATAATCCCTCTAATACAATCCCATTTATAGCATATTAAAAAGGCACAAGAGGATAAAAGATACATTAGTAATACCACTGAAACCGGCCCCGGTTCGGGCCTTTGGCTCACAGCAGAGTGCAACAGCAGGTCTCGAATGAACGTTCATCATGGACTTTGTGACTCATGGCACTGTGACCCTCATTTCTGATTCTCGAGGCGAGCGCAACACCGTGATCCGACGTCCAGCGAATCACAGCTTTGCAGGAGTGAAAGAGTTGTGTGTCGAAGTCCAAACGCACTCCCTGAGAATAAAAGTGCTATCGACTCTCCAGCCTGATTGTGTCTTCTATGGAAATGTGTGATTGTCATCACTGAAACCGTAAAGCTGCTTACTGATCGCGGCAACCGGCGCGATGCGTACGTCCAACCGCCCCCGAATGATCTCTGGAACACAAACGCGCTGTACAGTCACTTGGCGTTATATTCAACACTGGAGATGAACCCATGATATTCATCGCGATTACGTTCGCTACTCCTCAAACGGTTAAAACGGACATCACTGGTGTCAAAAGGTCAGATAATGGAATACTGTGTGCAAAGCTCTAACATACAAGAGGTTCATGTCTACTGGATGAACCTGAGAATACATACATATACAGTGCATATGAACTGAAGAATGTGGATGCTCCTTTAGGACACGGTGGTGACGGTCTCGTCTGGACCTCACCTTTAAATGTACATCGAGCCTTGTTTACACTTCATATCATCATGCATCATGCTAATGTGCAATATAGTATGGATCAGAGTTGGCGAATTTTGGCATCTCTCATATGTGAGCCCCAGACATGGATATCTATATGTATTCACATCAAAATATGGTACAAATATGCAGAAAATGCTAAAAAATAATCAAAATGCGCCAAGATTTCTGTTTATCTACTAGAAAGAAGAAGAAGGAAAAAAAAAATTCCCAATGTCAGCCATCATATTCTCTCTGAGTTTTCTCAACTGGAATTCTGGGAGAAGCCTTCACCCGGGCCACCCATTCTTTTTTAATAGATGTTTAATTTTTTTTTTTTTTTCTTACTGTGCTGTACATTTCTGGAAACTGAAAAGTTTTCTCAGGTGCATGCACAGACAGCCGGGGGGGGGATTAAGAAATCTCTTTGGGGATCCCGTTAAAAGGGGTCTCAATGTTTTCCCTTGGCTGTATATTTGTTGTATTTTAAAGTGAACTTGATAAATCACACTGTCCCAGGCCCAATCGATTCTGACTCCACCACAATACGCCAGCACAGTGCGAGTCTAAAAACTACATATCGATTTCATTTCATTTACCAGGTTAAAAAAAACTAAGAGACATAAATATTCCATAGGACCATGATCCATTTATAACCTACAGCCTATTTATTTATTTATTTTAATAAAAACGGTCTGATTGCCGTCCTAATCAGAAGCGTACTTGCATTGCTACAAGCATTGCACCAGTTGTTTTTGCTGCAAATGAATTACAAGCATGCCATGTTTTTATGAAATCCATGACCGGTAGAGAGACTCATCAGATTCACTCGTTTGCTGAACCCCCTAACCATGCTAGGATCATGGGGAAGCTGGTACCCATCTCTGCCTCCACTGGGTGAAGCCAGGGTACAACCTGAACTGCTAATCAGACCACTGCAAGGCCAACACAAGCACGTATGCACGCACACACACACACACACACACACACACACACACACACACACACAATCTGGAACAGCCAATTAGCCCAACGTGCATGTCTTTGGACTGCAGGAGGAAACCAGAGTACCCATACAAGCATGGGGAGAACATGCAAACCCCCACACAGACACATCCTCACCAAGCCTGGGACCTAAATCCAAGACCTTCTTGTTGCGAGATAGATGTGCAGAGTGACTACGCTAATAGTAGAAATATTAAACGTCGCTTATATATTATATATATATTGATCAAAGATGATAGCTCCGCCCTCTTGCTTTGATGTGAATTTACATGGGAGTTTGTTCTTTCCCCCTTCAATAGACTGTCAATTACCGGTAAGCCAAAAAACGTTGGTACCGCACCTGCTAATGAAAAACGAAAGATCGTCTCATACCACACCCATCTGAATGCATATAAATATCTGGGGTAAAGGAGGGGCTAGCTTTGATATGGATACATGACATGTTCGTGTGAGGTGTAAACAAGGCCTCAAGATTGACACAAACGGCATGGTGACAATCTCCCTGGCAGTACGTCATATCAGCATTCGGATTTCATGTCTAATGCCGTTGGGGTGTTTATTCTTCTTACAGATGTAGTAAACAGGGAATGCAATCAGACCTGAAGAGAGACAATAAACAGCACAGGATTTTATAGCATTAGAGCGATCATTACATTATCACATAAAATGCAATCTAATTATAATAAATCCCTCCATATAAATAAAAGTACTGAAAATCTTACCTATAACCAGAGCCAAGGCACCTATCACCACCACCAGGACAATGAGCACCGGCGCCACCAGCACTTTACTCGCTGCAGGATGAGAAATACATTTTAGTGACATCAAGTGTGCAAACGTGAATGAAAAGACAATTAATCAACAGAATTCATTCATATAGAGAGAAAAAAAAAAAAAAAAAAAAAAAAAAAAAAACCTAATGCCACCCTTTAGAAGTAAGAATCATCAGGGCAGTTTAATAGTCCACGTAAGCACATTCTGTAAATGCCAATCTCACACACATTTTTATGACACAGTGAATGCATGTTAGTTGGTACACTGTGCCTTTTCAGATGTAATACATCAATCATCCAACAGGGGGTAGCAGTGTTTCGAGCAATATCTCAAAGAAACGAATATGGCTACTGAGGAGGGATGCAAACTTCCATTACTGCTGTATCACAAGACACCACAGAGGAGTAGTGGTTAGGATGTCAGCTTCACAAGAAGGTCCCGGGTTCGAGTCCCAGCCTTGGACATTTCTCTGCAGGGGTTTCCTCCAGGTACTCCGGTTTCCTCCCACAGTCCAAAAACATGCACATTATTCTAAATTTGGCTGTTCCAAATTGTTCCCAGGTGAGTGTGAAAAGCTGTGTGTTGCTCTGTGATGGTCATTCAGGATGTTCCCCACCTTCGCCTGAAGTTGGCAGAGATAGGCTCCAGCCTCTTCACAATCCTAGTAGGTTTATGCAGTTCAGCAGCAAAAAAAAAAAAACAGCAGCCGAAGATCGTACATTCAACGGTTTACACAAACAGGGTCACAGAAATTCCTCATCCACAGCCCTGATTGCTGTAATCACTCTTCTGCTTTTATAAAAACATATTTAATCAACCACAGTATAAACCGTCAAACCCCTTCTTGCGTAGCTTGATGCATTCATGCTCAAGTAGCATGCGTAGCTTATGAAATGGCCTTAGTGCATTTGTGTGGGAGGGGACACACAGCAAATAATCTAACTAAAATGTACACACAGTAGGATTGAATGCACACAATGCTCTTTTACGATCAGTTGTCATTTAGTCTTTTTCAGTTTTACCTTATATGGACTTTTGTACCTTTAAATGCTAATAATGTTCACCTTGAATGTTCTTGTTCATTTAAATCTGACTGATGTTTATCGATATAGACATACAAGTCTGAATAAAATCAGTTTTGCAGACTCCATCTATGAGAATACTTTAAAATTATATTTATGGCATTTGGCAGACGCTCTCATCCAGAACAGCTTACACTTATCTCATGTACACAACCGAGTTTCTGTTAACAATCCAAAGACAAGAAGTACACTTTCCACATATTTTGATGTTTATTCACTGTATGTATATTACGGATTGACTTCCAGGCAGCAGAGCCTGCAAACTGTCTGATAAAAATCATGCTCATAATTCCTCCCTCATCAGTGCTACAGTTTCAGGAAGTTGTGTCACGAACTTGATGGCTGCTGATGACTGACTTTATCTGCATCGCTTTCAAAATGCTGAACACTGGGCTTTTGCTTTGTTATTGAAGTGACTGTGCGGGGGACAAAAGAAAACTTCTACAATTGTTTGTATGGGGTGTGTTTACTTCGCTACGGTGACTCACAACATGGAGTCGATCTCAACACGTATGCACGTGTCAGAAGCCACTAGATCATCCAGTATTGTTTTCATAAATGAGGAATAATAAAATAAATAATAAAGTAAAATACTTTCTTTTTACTTCACTGTGGGCTCCTTCTCTCACTGAGAAAAAGAATCAACATCTAGTCATTAAAATGTCATGTGTTCCAGTACAATGATGAGTTTACCGTTCCTCCCTCAGATGATTCCACATTAACAGTAAAACACCCAAAACCCCCGACCACCACATGGCTTAAACATTTTTCAACAGCTTGAAGTTCATGAACTGTGATACAGTAGTGATGTTTCAAATGAAAACATGAAACCCATAGAAAGATTGATTTGTGCTGGATGCTAACATGCTGAAAGTGTCAGATCAGTCATTTCTTAGTACCGGTAATTTGGCAACAGATCTGAGGTAAACACAAATATTTCCGATAACCGTGTTGTGCTAACACAGCCATTTAGGCTTTACACTGGATAAATAAAACTATTACTTTCTTAAATCAAAAAAGTCTTCACATAGTTTGTATCTACACTTCCTATTTCCCAGCTGCCTCATACAATAATTACTACAACCTCTGTAATGTGCCAAAATACCAAACAAAAATGTTTTCTTTATTAAAAAAAGGTTTATTAGGAAACCACTCAACACACTGACCGCACACGGATCCCCGGATGAAGCGGCGCAGGTGTGGTTTCTCTGGCAGGTAGCGGTACTTGCAGCCGAACACACTCAGGTTGGAGGTGTGATCTCCAAAAAAGCGCAGCTGGCGATATTTTTCACCGCAGCGATAGCAGAAGTTAGTGTTGCACTGCGTGCAGGTCATGTGGTCACAGCCATCCACCCTCTGGATATGGACCTGAAGGAGGATGGATAACAGGCAGAACTATAACTCTGTCAGGGCTGTTTAGGAATCAAAAAATAAATAAACAAACAATTCAATAATTTTACAGGGCCCCCGGTGGCTCGGAGGCGCGTATAAAGTGTTTATCGCTAGCTAAAACGCTAATGTTGAGGTCTTCACGTTACCATATGTGCAGCTCATTATCGGCTCACAGAAAGAAAAACATACCTATGAATAGCCAGAAATGCTAACATTAGCCGATGATGAAAAAAGATAAACAAGATCGCTGTTAGACCTCATGTCCAAAAACGGTTTAATCTTGTTCTACCTCATCATCTTGTATCTGATATTAAAATGTATTCAGGTTTTTTTTTTTTTTTTTAAATAAACAACTCTCCACCAAATAAGGTTAGGGCAGAATGGTGGTGTTGTGGTAGTACATCCACTTCACAGTAAGAAGGTTCTGGGTTCAACTCCTATGCTCGAGCGTCTATGTGTGGAGTTTCCATGTTCTCCTCATGCTAGCAGGGATTTCCTCCGGGTACTCCAGTTTTCTCCAACAGTCCAAAGGCATGCATATGAGGCTAATTGGCTGTTCCAACTTGCCCTGAGTTGTGTGTGAATTGTGTACATGCTGGCCTGGCAATGGTCTGTGGAGATGTTCAGGGTGTACCCTGGCTTTGCCCAGTGTCAGCTGAGATAGGCTCCAGCTGTTAACAGCCATCAGGTGGCTGTTCCAAATTGCCCCTGGATGTGAGTATGAATGGTTTTGTGTGGCAATGGTTTGTTGAGCTGTTCAGGGTGTATTCCACCTTCACCACATGTCGGCTGAGGTAGGCTCTGGCCTCCCTGCGACCCTAGCAGGATTAAGCAGTTTGGCAAACGAGTGAGTGAGTGAGTGAGTAAATAAAAGATATCTATTTACATACAGTACATTATTTTCTTTTTTTTTATGCCTAACCCAAAGCTATATTTTCCCACAAGACTCAGAGCTAATTAATGCCACTTGATCTAATGTTTGGAGTGGTTTACCTCCACGAAGCCTGAAACAGTCCGCCTACTACTAATCTCCACCCAACAGCTGGTGAACTCTGGTTAACACTGATGAAAACTCAAGGCTGATTTATACTCAGCATCCGTAAAAGAAATGAGGAGCTATTGCTATACCTGATACACCAAGAGTCTTAAATTATCAAGTTTTTTTTCTCTCGCCATACGCTGCATGATTCAGACCTTTGAGCAATACTGATTCACATCCTTTCCTGTCTTTGTTCTGAGAGGATCTTTCCTGAACCTCAGCCACTGAGAAAGTCATGAGCAATCCAAGAAAACAAAGAACTCAGCACATGAGCCAAGATCCAAACCATGAGCAGGAGCACAACAGCTGTGATTAATGAGAACACACACTTGGCACTAAATTTGGCTCCAAAGCTGCTTTATCACAGGGGATGTGCGTTTGTTTACTTAATCCAGCTCAGGGGTGCCCCCAATGCACGAAGCACATTTATTTACATTTTATTTGTGAAGAACTTTAAACACGATTCCAAAAAAAAAAAAACCAAACAAAAAATCCACATGCACATTTAGATGCAATGGAGAGAACATGAAGACCACTCAAGAGAAATGCGACTTAAACGAGAACCATATTAAAAAAATTTCGTGTTCAATACAAAAGGACTGGCACATACTGAATGGTTTGTTACACAGGTGTTAATAGAGGCTCTCCTGACTGAACAACGCTCGAATCAAAATAACAGACACTTACGTTTTTTTTATGGCCACTTGGAGCAGCCGGTGTCACCAGCATAACGCTTTATAAATGGATAAATAAACCATAAAAACATGCTTTGGTTTTTTTCTTGTGTTTCCACCGGTTGCAATGCCATGGATAGGCTAGCTTTGAACATGCAACATGGTGGCGTTGTGATCAATACAGCCACCTCACAGCAGAAGGTCCCAGGTTCGAGTCCCTGGTGTGGCGATGACATTTCTGTATGGAGTTTGCATGTTCTCCCTGTGCAAGTTTTCTCAGAGTACTCAGAGTTTCCGCCCCGATTCAAAAGACACACATTAAGCATTTATGGCATCAGGGTGAATTGCATTAGGTATGAATGAGTGAATAATTGTGTGTGTGCTGGCCCAGCAATGGACTGCAAATCAGCTCAGGGTGTACCCCACCCACGCAAAATGTCGGCTGAGATGGGCTCCAGTTGTTAAGGCACCCATCCTCCCTGTGACCCTGGCAGATGAAAGAATATAATAAACAAACACACACGCACGCACGCACATGCACACGCACACGCGTGATTGCGGTAATTGGCGAACGTCTGGTTTACATTTATGGAATGACAGATGCCCTATATTCACTTACAACTTACATTTATCTGATTCAAAACTGTGACAAAACAGATATTTCTTTTAAATTTTAGTGGGTGTGGCTTATATTTAGGAGCGCCCTATATTCCGGTAAATACGGTAACCAACCTTAGATATGTGAATTTAGAGGTACCTCAAGGTCCGATGCTAGATCCAGATCATTTTGAACTGTCTCATACCGACAGGAAAAACGAATTGAAGATGTTTGCCAGTGAATCAATTAGGACAGGATATAATGTATATAAATGAAATCACTTTCAAATTATTTTAAGGCAAAAAAAGTAACCTTTCCAGGAGTATGAATGTACAAGTTATGTACAAGTAATTGCAAATCCTAGGGACGCTTCACTAATAATTACATTACCCTGCCTCTTCATGCAACAGTAATTCAATACAAAGCTGGCTTATGTAAAACATTGATGGTTCTGTGTAAATTCCACTGAGCAATGCCTTGTGTTAAGAGGTTTCCTGGAATGCCACATTTCCACTCATTGTTAGAACGGACATCGATAAAGACACAAAGAGAGCTAAAAGGAAGTGAAAAGACAACAAACATCCCCCTTTCACACTATTTCTACACAAAATTATGTGACATAGAAAGCAAAGTGGCAGGTTACACTCCTCTCCCTCAACGACCCGAATCATAACTCGTCCGCTGTGAATTCCTGAAGAGCGGGAAGAAGCAAGTTTTCTGAAAATGTTTATTTTATATATATCAGACCTCGAGTTCACAATACTTTTAAGAAACAGTTTCAGTTCAAGCACCAGAATCCCACTGGTCCACAGACAAAAACCTTCACTTACTTGGGGTGGAGTCTTTGAGTCACCAAGATAAACAAACTATTTACAGGAATGTTATAAAAAAAAACAAAACATGTGACTAATAGAGGTTTTTTTTTCCATTGATGACTGTTGTTAAAAGCATGACCCTGAATTTTTACTCACAGGTTTAAACCAGTCTTATGGATATCCAGCTCTATAGAATGCTTGGCGTTATAATTGTTCTGTGGTGAGCTGGTGGACTTGGTGAATATGATACGGTTGATTTTAAAACCAGACATAAACCTGAAATTTTATATGTTGGAAACGTTTATTTATATGAAAGCCGTTAACAATTTTAAACAGTATGGAGAATTTCAGTAGAATACCTTTGAATTGCGTGCATGTGTGTGTGTGTGTGTGTGTGTGTGTTGTACCCTGCAGCGTGGGCATTTCTGGGCATTCCTCTGGCCATGCTCGATAACACTGGCCCAGTTCTGCAGCAGCTTGTCTCCCTTCCTGAATTCCCGGCACTTTAACCCTTCATGCCAGGGTGCATGGCATCTAAAACACCACACCAACTCGCACTTACTGCACTGGATCTGTGGGGAGAAACGACGAATTAGGATACATAATACATAGATTTTTTTTAGGGGATTCATTGAAAAAAATAAAAACAAAGCAGAAGTGTGTCTATTGAAAGGATTTAATCTTTAATAAAAATGTGTTCATAACATAAAAAGAATTTCAGTCTGTTAGTCATAGTACGAGTTCTGTATATAAAAATGAAAAGAAGATGAAACCATGGTTATAAATTCTGATTCACACATTTGCCGAACTACTTAATCCTACTCGGGCTGCGGGGGAGGCTGGAGCCCATATCAGCCGACTCTGCGTGAAGGCATAGTACAAACAAGCAGCAGTCCACGCAGCAGTGCCCAAGCCTGGGCCTCGAACCCAGGACTTTTTTTCTGCAAACTCGACGTGCTAACCACTATGCCAGCATGTTACCCTGGTTATATATATGTATATGGTTTACTGCATTTTTATGTACTGAAGACTAAAAACGATTATCATTATTATTGTTATTATTATTATTAGGCTTCAAACCTCACTTTCACTCAATCCCAATTTGGAAATTGCTTGTCATGCCATCATTGTGTGATTTGTGTGGCTTTCACTTACATTAACAATATCGATAGTCTGCTGCTATGGCGCTTGCTACTGTTATCACAGTTTTGGTATTAAACTGAAACCAAAAATCATTATAATTCCTCAAAGCCAGCTAAAAGAAATGTAGCTGGCTAACATCAGAGAAAGCAACCATTGCTGACTTGACCCATATTCCATCAACCTTGTACTTGGGTTCGTCTTTGCTTTGCATCGGCTGGCCAAGTCCCTTCAGCGATGTGAACAAGCTACACTTCGGACAAGTCTTGGTTCCTGAGTCCAGTCTGCCAAGTTCCAGGAAGTACTTATATTTAGCCACATTCTCAGAAGCCAGGTGGGCCAGCACCACACTTTCCGCCAGGTACCCGCTGCACTCTGGTATTGGACACATGATCTCTGCAAGGCCTGAAACAACCTGAGGATGGAAACACACATACAACAAGTACATGACTAGCTGATCAATTGTAGCATAAAGAACAGAGGTACAATTATTATTATTTTACTGGCTCAAATACAAATCACTGGCAGGAAGGTGTAAAATAAATTAATTTTAAGTAATTTTACTCCACTTAAATATTATATCTTTATTTCTAACTGCTACTAAACAGTAATCCTGAAAACTCCTTCCACAAACATGAAATAAATGCCTACACATGAATGATTACACACAATTTTGAGTCTAAATTCAAACGTAGTAGACACAATCACGGTCACCCAAAGGACACTGTGTCAAAGACTGACTTTACAGCTATACATTTGAAAAAAAATAAAAAATCCCATCTGGATCTGAAGTGGTACTGTACACACAGATATGCCGAAAAAGCACCTGAGGGAACCGGTTCTGACTAAATTTAACAGCTGAATGAAGTTTAATGTGCAGACGTACAGTTCGGTGTGCTGTGACCTTTCCAAGTCTGCAGCGAAAGCCTTGGGCATTCCATTTGGATTTCTTACATACCAGAGGAACGCGTTTACGTTTCATGCCCAAGACGCCGAGGCCTCCAGCAAGTTTCTTGGATTTCCATCAGCCTAGAAGACTTCGCTTACAAAAGTTGATGAAAAGCTTCATTGAGTTTTCGCATTCTATAGTTCTAGCTTTAAAAATGAGCTATAAAAAAAATAAATAAATAAAATAAAATAAAAAAAAACAGAGGACAGCATTCCATTCCTCTGGAATAAACACATCCCAAAATCCATTCCTGTAGTTTCAGAAGTGTCAAAAAAAAAAACCCTAGCAAGCAGAGAATACAAACAAAAACAAAATGACCAATAATTAGCATATAGCTAAATTGGTGACAGCGTGAATGATAAACAGGACATTCTAGCCTGCACCAAAGCCCTGCCTCTCTGGCTCACAAAATCTCGTGTTTGTAAATCCCCTGGTCAAAGTGCATCCAGATAATAATAGTGCAAGGGAAAGTAATCACCATTAGAAGGAAATGCATATGCACTTATTTCCACCTCATGACCTTTACCATTCCAAACTGCAGTACATTTTCAGCTTACTGTAATCGTAAAGTGATGTAGGTCAATAGCGTACTGTAAACGAAACACATTATCTACACTATATGGCCAAACATAAACGGACATGTGACCACAACAAAAAAATATTCACAAATTTTTGAGACAAAGATGGAGGAACATGATCATCTATAATATCTTTATATCCTGTAGGATTACAACTTCCTTTTAATGGAACCAAGAGTCCAAGGCCTGCTCCAACATGATAATGCTCATGGGCAAAAATCCAGCTCGATAAAGAACAGACTTGCTGAGGGTGAAACAGAAGAACTCCCGCACAGATCCCCGATCCCGTGAACCCTACTGGACACCTTTTGGGAAGAACCCGAACACTGACTGACCCCAAAACCTCCACGCCCAACTTCGTAGCTCCTTCCAGAATTTTAGAAGTGTGGTAGTTACTCTAACAACAAAAGTAGTATTAGATCCATATTAATGCCGTGCTTCTGGAATGGAACCTTCACCAAGATCACAGGTATCATAGTTAGGTGTGTAGAATATTCTACCATGTACAGTCTCCAGCATGTTCTTGAGGGTCATCAATATATTATCACTTACTCATTTGCCAAATTGCTTAATCCCACTGAGACCGAAAAATATTTCAGTCGAGTCTGGGCGAAGCTGGGGTACACCCTCCCTCACCAGCTTGCCAAACCATTGCAGGTCAAAACAGGCACAACCATTCACCCTCACACTGACACCAAGGAGCAATCTGGAACAGCCAATTAGCCCAATATGCATGTCTGTAGACTGTAGGAGGAAGCCAGAGTACCCGGATGAAATGCATACAAGCATGGGGATAAAATGCATGCTCCACACAGAAACGGCAGTGCCCTGGAACCTAACACAGAACCTCCTTGCTGTGATGTGGACGTGCTCACCAGGATCAAACTGTGCCGCTTATCACTAAATTGTTCATTCAAACACAGGATGTATGTCCAAAAGGGTCATTTTTTATTAAAGCTGCTAGATGTACTGTATAAGAATTATACTACCCTGATAGCTTCATAATGTGGCTTTTCTTGCTCGATCCTTCACCATAAAGATTAAATCACATACCTGTGAGTGCCATGAAATGCACATTCACAGAGAACCCCCATACTGCATCTCAAACTGTATAATGAGCACTCCCATAAAAAGTAATGACAACAATGGTGTAGTGACAAACTAGCTAATACAACAGTATTCATTTTAGGAAGTGGGCCAAGTATTTATAATTTTCAAGATCTAATTAGCTGCATACATTTCCTCAGTATTAGGTGCAAAGTAAAATAAATAAATAACACCACTCCACCAACCACTAACATCTCCATTATTCACTGCTGGTTCTCGCAAGTTCTTTAGCCAGCTGTAGAAAAACTACCCAGTAAAATAAACCATACAAATTAATCTCAGTGAGGATAACTTCTAAATATGAACCTCCATCACACACTTTTACACTCTCATTCCCCTGTTTACATCATTAACACTCATACTCTTACTCCTCTCCAACTCGAGCATGATGACGTTTCACTTTGCAGCAAATTCCAACAACAAACCCCTTGCCGAACACTTAATGGGTTACCGGTACACCAAATAATCGCAATTCAATCATTACATTTATTTCCACTTAAAAAAATAAATCAATCAATCAAATCAGTAAAGTGTGTACAGTTTGATTAAAACAAACTTCCAAAATATGGGGAAATGCTAACACTCACTATAGTCCACGTAAACACGAGTACAATCGGCACTGAAATTTATGTTAACTGTAAGTTTTTTTAAACTGTAAAGATACAGAGGAAATAGCCTCAAATCTGACCAATCACATTCGAGAATTCAACAAAATTATAACTTTTATAAGGACATGAAAAACGTTGGTCATTAAAATTTACTCCTGTCAAATATGGACGAAGCGCTTTTCCTGAGTGCCTTACAATTTACATTTTATACAAGTGAGCAATTGAGAGTTAAGGGCCTTGCTCAAGGGCCCAACAGTAGTGTTACTGCAGATTGAACCCTGAATCTTTAGATCAGTAACCGATTGCCTTAACCACTGAGCCACTAATGCCCTTTAACCTCAGTGTTGTTTTAACACAGAAAGGAAGTATTTTTTTTCCATTTCTTCTCCATTTTCGCCTTAATTTGTCCATCTCCAATTCCCATCCATCAGGTATTGCCCTTCCTAACACTCGATCACCACCGACCAGGGAGGGGTGAAAGCATGCACACGCCCCCTCCACGTCACACAATGCTAGCCACCCACCTCTTTTCGAACTTTGGCGCCATATGAATTTGGGGGCACTCTAACATGCTCGGAGGGAAAGTGCTATTGGCCCCATCGTACGATTGAGCTCACAAACACCCATGATTGGCTGGCGAACGCTGTGAGTGACAGGGAGTTGAACGTATGCCATTCCTCCCTCCCGTTAGAGCTCGGCCAATTAGCCCCCATGAATTCCCGGCTAAGAACGGCTGTGTGCATTAAACCAGATTCGAACTCGCGAACTCTGGTTAAATAACTACGCACCATGTTGATGCACCACTTGGGAGCTAAAAGCAAGTAGTTCTTTCCTCAGTTTTGTTCCGCCTCCATCACTGACTTCAAATCAGAGAGTTCCAAAGGTGCAGTGTGAGAACATTTGCACCATAATTCTTAAGGATACAAGCAAAACCTGGAAATAAACATACAGTCTCCTGTAAAAAGGACAATTTATTGGAACACTATCTTACAAAATAACTTTTCCGATGATTAATAGCAGAGCATTTGGAACACTGCACTTAAGAAACTACAGATTTCATTTTGTATGGCCTGCCTGTATGACATCCATCTATCCATTTTACATGATGTTGGTTGGCTGTTGTACATCACGATGTTGGTTGGTTGTGTTGTTTTTTAGCAGGAACTTAAAGCAAAACATAACCCTAATTCAAAAACTGAATGAATGTTTCCTCGGGACTTTTACATTACGTTTCAACATAGGAAAAAATGTGTACCATATTTTCCGGATTACAAGTCGCTCCGGAGTATACGTCGCATGAGCCAAAAATGCATGATAAAGAAGAAAAAAAATCATACATAAGTCGCACTGGACTATAAGTCGCATTTTTTGTGTGAAATTTATTTCACAAAAGTCGGGACAAAGAGCAAACATTTCAACTTAAAAATGCAATTCTTAATAAAAGCAATACAACAGAGAACCGGCTGAAGA
>JAQNCB010000017.1:5134362-5145403 GCA_030068295.1 Euristhmus nudiceps | reverse complement strand
AGCTAATTTAGATAGAGAGATGGATGGATGGATGGATGGGCAGATAGAATTTATTTTTATTAAGTGTTTTAAAACAAATAATCCAATAAATAAGTAAATAAATAATTTTACCCTATCTCTGCTCTTGCCCCGAGTTATCTGAGATGGGTGCCAGCCCTCCTCTGCATCCTAATTAGGATTAAGCAGTTCAGAAAATGAATGACTGACTGAAGTAACTTTATTATACAGGAATGAAAATTCACACAATCTGATTGGTTGACGTGCAGGAAGGAAATCACGTATTCAGACCGGGTGTCCGTATCCGGTGTATCCTGACCGGCAAGTTGACCATTAGCTAACTGCTCTGCACGCTATGATCTTTACTAGCTTTCACAGACAAAATGAAACGGGTTCTTATATCCACTGTAATCAATAAAGAGTTTACAGATTTCAGTTCAGTACTCGCTGCTCATTGGAAGGCTCTTGCTAATCACAGGAAGGGTAACAAGCCAAAATCTAACAAGTTGTCACAAACACTGAAGAAGATGGCTTGTTCAGGAGCACGCAGTTTGAAGATAGAAAAAAAATTCCAAAATGAACTAAGTAACAGCCCCTGAAGTGAAATAAAAAGGCCGTCATTTTGAAATATCATATAATAGGTCTCTTATTAACCACTTTTTCCCGGTCTGTACAGGACAAATCTTAGCTCTTGGTGTTTTTAGCTGTACCTAAGTCCTCAGGCTGAAAGTTATGTGTACATACCTCCTACTTGGATTATAAGTAGTTTATGAAATGTATAATTAATAGGAACAACAATGTAACCCAATGGGTAGTGTGCTTCTGTCCCCAACTATTGAGTGCGTTGCAACCATGAAATTCTACCTTTGTTTATATTTACAAAATACAATCATTAAAAGTAATGAAAATCTACGTTTCTGTGATTTGGTCAATCAACTAAAGTTTTAAATGAATTAACAAACATTACTTCTTGGTTTCATTATATTTTGGAAGGCGACATGGTGGCATAGTGTTTAGCATGTCCACCTCTCAGCGAGAAGGTCCGACATTCGGGTCCTGGGCTTGGGGAGGGCGTTTCTGAATGGGGTTTGCATGTTTTCCCTCTTCCCTTTGTGTGGGTTTCCTCTAGGTACTCCGATTTCTTCCCACAGTTCAAAGACAGCTACATTAGGCTAACTGGCTATTCTAAATTTCCCCGAAGGACTGGTGAGCTGCCGCACCTTCGGTCAAAATCGGCCGAGATAGTGTCCAGCCTCCCCGGGACCGGAGTAGGATTAAGTGGTTCGGCGGGCGGATGGCTGGATGCATTACAGTCTAATTTAAAGTAATATACTTTAAAAAATCTCCTATCAAAGTTGCTTTTCATCTTGTCATTACAGCACCATTAAAAAGGGGGAATACAAAAAAATAAATTATACAACATTAAAAAAAAAAAGAAAAAAAACATAAAAAGAAGGGTCAGCTGTAACCTAATGGTAAGAGAAATGGCTTTGGGACTGAGAGGTCGCTGGTTCGAATCCCGATTCAGCAGGAAAATGTGTGTTGGTGGGGTAATGAGCTCCACCTTCCCTTCCTCCATCCTCATGGCTGAAGTGCCCGTGAGCAAGGCACCTAACCCCCAACTGCTCCCCGGGCACCCCCAGTGTGTGGCAGCCCACTGCTGTGTGTGTGCTCACTTTGGATGGGTTAAATGGAGAAGCAATAATTTCCCAATAATTTTGTACAAATACAGTATTTGAAAATAATAAAAAAAAAAATCGGAACAAGTCGCCTCTGTTCTCAGCGAATGGTTGTTTTTTATTAATATTAAACGAATACCTCTCACTGCATTACACAATGTACACGGATTACCACCAGTGTAGTTGGACCTTAAATGTCGAAAACTAAAGCTCATGAATATTCTACAACTTGTAAGAAATGAAATCAAGTCCTGAACAGTGTTACTGTTGATGTTGTAAGGGCTGAACTGACAGACACTACTTTTCCCCAAACGCGCAGACTTGCTGGCAGAATCCACAAAGAACCTAAATCACTGTGATACTTAAGTGAGATGGAAGGCAAAGGGCGAAGAGATTTGTAGTTCTTTCGAATAGACTGGCAGTGAGTGCTCTGGTTGAAGACAGGACGTCCCCATTATCAGTAATACGGCCCATTCATTCAAGAGGCTCTGCTCATCCGGCTTTTGTGTGACACGTTCACACAATGTGACAGCTTTATCAGATAATACTCGAGCAATTAGATGCAACAATTTGACTGGGAACAGCAGATGTAACAGCTTTTACTTAACATAATGTAAATAATAAAGATAAATGATTTACTCTGAAACCCCCCCCCAACTGATTTATGTTCTATGATCTGTTCATCCTGTGTTTCTAATGTTGATATCACGACCGTAATCTTATATTTATAGGACCTCGTTTACCATACAGTACCAGTACCAGTACCAATACCAGTTAGCAGTTTGAGCACACCTTTTTAATTAATTAAACTGGAAAGGTGGCGGCACCTTGTAGCAATGGTTAGCACGTCCATCTCACAGGAGGACGGTCCTAGATCATTAGGCTGACCGGCTGTTCCAAATTGCCCCGAGGTGTGAATGTGTGAAGGATTGTGAGTCCGTGAATGATTGTGTGTGTCCCTTTGTGTGTGTTGGCCCTGCAATGGTCTTGGAAGCTGTTTAGGGTATGACCCACCTTCATTCGGTGTCGGCTGAGATAGGCACTAGCCTCCTTGTGTCCCTAATAGAATTAAGCAGTTCGGTGGGATGGCTGAGTGAGTGAGGCTCTGCGGGTTTTACTGATAACAATACAAAGGTATTTCACTACAAACACATGATTGTGTAAACATGTGTGTTTACTCAGGATATTTTTAGTGTCCATATGCCAAACTGATCAGCCCTGAATCAAAGAAATTAAACCTTTCTATAATGGTGATGAAAGTCTGATTTCAGAAAGGGGCACACTTCCACATCCAGTCCCTGATTAAAATGAGAGTTTAGTTTTTTTAAAACCAAAGGTCTGTCTTTGCCTTTTTTTTTTCCGTTTTCTCTCCTGAGTTGTATTTATTCTGGTGAGTGGAGACAAGAGCTCGCTCTAATCAGTGAGACAAAGACCAACCAATCAGGCATGGCAGGCTGAATAGAAAGTACACTCCATGCTGAATTCAAACAGGAGCGAGTGAGCTGTAGTATACACGGCATACAGAGGGAACTCTAATCAGGAAGGCCCATCAACAATCCGGGACACTTAAAGCATAAAAAGCATCATCCTGAACCTATGACAGGAATTAGAAACTTCGATCGTGGTTAATGTCCAGAAATTTGTTTATTTACGCTGATAAAAAAATCAGTAGCTCAGGCAGAGCGATAAATACAA
The DNA here is from genome assembly GCA_030068295.1 of Euristhmus nudiceps. Classification (NCBI taxonomy): domain Eukaryota; kingdom Metazoa; phylum Chordata; class Actinopteri; order Siluriformes; family Plotosidae; genus Euristhmus; species Euristhmus nudiceps. The sequence goes on along the minus strand of JAQNCB010000017.1, from coordinate 5,142,032 downwards.
TGTGTATGTTACGATTTTATATTTATCTGTGCTGATTTTTTCTCCCCTAATCATCCATTTGCCAAGCTTCACCTGTCAATTATTGCCTCCGATTATCTGACCACCATCTGCTAGGGTGAGTCCTTGCGAGTATGCGCCCCCTGCGTAACATGTGATGCTACTAGCCGCATCATTACAAACTGCTTGCACATGCATATCCAGACACAGTGTGACACACTCCGAGAACAAGTGAGATTCGCACCTTGTATGCATGATCTCACAAATGCTTGTGATTGGCTGGTGATTTTGCTGGTTTTGAGTGACAGGAAGGTGAGCATATGCCGTAGCATTCTTCTGTCAGGGCGCGACCAATTTGCTTCCAGCTGCGGTTAGCTGCATTCATCAACCTGGATTTAAACTTGCGATCTACAGGGTGATAACAGCGCACCTTGTTGATGTGCCAATCGATTTTATCATTTTATAGGTTACACACAAATCTTAGCAGGGCTTGTAAATTCAGTAGTTCTACATCCCGGGCCTTTTAACATTTCCAGTCTGGCTACACAAATATAACCCCGCCCCGTTCTACAATGGGCTACCTGGACTTATACTTCAAGTAAAATCAAATTCCTTTCTTTAATTACATTGCACACTCTCATAAATGCTGTTTAAATTAAAAACACAATCATAGAAAAGTTTTTGTTTGTAATGCATCAACAGGAAGGGGGTTGTTTGGGTCTTTTTAGAGTCGTAGGGAGAAATCCGAGAAAGTGTTTTTCTTCTGCAGGTTTTCACCGCTGCCCTGGGTTAGGTATAATGTGTGTACTTCTCTTCATTCTTCATTCTTCAATGTGCTTATTATTAAGCACAATGCTTAAGAAAAAAAAATTACTGGGCCAGTGTTATGTCTAAGTCTAAATATTCAGCAAGCTGTTCCAAAAAAACGTCTCGAGAATAAAGGCTCTGTTTGTCGGATTCGCACTGCACCAGCTTTGACTATTGTGTCTACTGTGTCTATTTCCATCAAACATTTCCACAACCTCTGAGAAGCCAGCCGCTGCTGACAACACACCACAGTTTCCCACAAGCCATTACAGAACGCTTTTGTTGGGGAGTATCTGCAATAAAACTTTTTTTCTCTTTAAAATGAAAAAATATATTCTCTACTGCTGCACCTTTTTCTTAAACGACAATCATGTAGATATATTTATACGAACATTTCATACTGTGAATAAACATGCTTCCTACTCAAAAGCCAATTTGACATCCACAGTTTCACTCATGAGCGTAGTGGTTCTCACGTCTGCCTCACAGCAAGAAGGTTCTGGGTTCGGGTCATGGTCTTAGGCATTTCTTGGTTGGGCGTTTCTGTGTGGAGTTTAATTGCATGGGTTTCCTCGGACTCCTGTTTCCTCCCACAGTTCAAAGACAAGCACAGAAGGCTAATTGGTTGCTCGAAATTAAATTTCGCCTAGGTGTGAGTATGGACCTAATTAGTTGCGTATGTTGGTCTGGTGCACTGTTCTCGGTGGACCATGCCTGAGCCGTGCCAGAGCCATGATTTGCACTCGTTCACATCTATGGGCAATTCAGAGTGTGTTTGGAAAGGAGCACCCAGAGGAAAACCACAAACGCATGTACCGTACACACAAAAACTCCATAGTGAAAAAGCCCAGTTGGTGAAAAGCTTAAACCAATAACCTTCTTACTGTAAAGTGATGGTGCTAACCATCACATGACCATGCCCCCTCCACAGTTATAAGCAGGGCTGTAGTGGTGGGTACACGCCATATACCCACTTATTTTAGTGGTTGCACAAACTAAATTAATTTGGTCTACTTTTAGTTGATCAACATAAATTTCTGAGAATGTGTATATAAAAGGCGGAGATGAAGCATTAAATGGTTTCAAAGCCCCTCACAGACGCGGAGATGAAGAGATAATGGTTTCAGCGCGCACATACACCAATCCCCCCCCCCACTCCACGCTCCGCCCGCATCGCTCGCTTCGCTGCCATCATGAACTCACTTATTTTTTTAGCACTACAGCCCTGGTTATAAGGGCAAGTAATAATCCCCTATCATAGAACAATTCAGAGATATAATTATGTATAGCCCATCAATCCATGCACTGTTCTATGACTAACTAAGCCTCTTGCTAACATACTCCTCCTGTGGCCTTCCCGGGTATACAATACATGCACAATCGAATGCCTCTTGATAAATTTTCTGTAAACTCACATAAAAAAGCCGAAATGATTAGACAGGAAAAATGATGGCACAACATCATGAAAGGAGCGAAAGCAGCCGAACAGAGCACGACATCACAGAGAAGCGTTCTGTATAAAAGCAGTAAAAGAGGCTTGCTAAGAGGAATAAAAGAGAAGAAGAATGCGGCCAGGTCGGCGGAAAAACTGAAAGGTGTAGGCAGTTTAGATCCGCTGGGACCCTTCGCTGCCATGACAGTCAGCCAGCAGTGTGAGATATGCACATAATAATATACCTCCTTTTGTTTCTGATGGGTCTCTGGCTACAAAGAGTACAAAACCAAAGGAATACAAATCATTAAAGCTTAAGATGAACATGATATTATTATACTGTATATTAAACATGATATTATCAGGATTAACAGGATACCAATCCAATAGGTTGTGGCACATGATGTACAGAGTGTGGCTCTACTGCTTATACTCACGCTGACAGGCTGTTTTAAATTGACCCGAGTGTGAATAGTTGTGTATGTTGGCCCTGCTGTCATCTGGCAAGCTGTTCAGGGTGTACCCTGCCTTCAAACAGTGTTGGCTAAGATTGGCTGCAGGTTAAGATTGCCCCCCGACCCAAGTAGGATTCGGTGGCTTGGCAAATGAGTGAGAGTGGTAAGAGCACTCATTCATTCGTTCATTCTCGGAGTCTGGTGCCCATCTCAGCTGACACTGGGCGAGGGAAGAGTACACCCTGGACAGCTCGCCAGGACATTGCAGGGCAGAAACACGCTAACAAATATGCAGCATACTCTTGACGAAAGCCAGCAATGGTTCTTTTACATGCTTCTCACCACAGACAGTGGGAGACATGGCTGGTCTTTGATAACCCAGTGATAACCCCAGTTGCACTGGGGGGGGTGGCAGCAGTGACAACCCAGTGATAGTGGGGCTTGAACCCATGACCTTGGGATCAGTAACCCAGCATCTTCCCACCTGGCCACCACTGCCCCGTGATGATCGCATACAAACATTGATTGCATGTAATTATGAATACATGAAAAGTACAACTTGTCATTCTTAAATAAATACAAATTAATACATTTGTCAAACTGCTGCAGGATAAGAGGAATAAAATCTTTCAGGATGTGCACTTATTAAGAAGAAGATAACTTTCGGGTCCGGCTGCATCTCGACCCTGTCGTGGATTATTTTCCAATAGTCTCATATCCCATTTTGCTTTATTCCATGCTTGACAGTGCTGTTAGATCAAAATGTACTATGTCTTTGATCCGTAAATGCCATTTCAGAGCTTAAAAGCATCTTCACGCTTTCTTCTAGAAAATGTATTTTCGAAATGCTAACCTTTTCAAAAAAAAATCCCAAACTTGTTCTGACAGTAATATTTTCCGCTTACCCAGAAGGAAAGAAACAATTTAAAACACAGAGAGCAAATAGTTTCAGCTGCACACCTTTGATGTTGACATTGTTGGATTCTCTTTAAGGACACCATTTAAGCAAAAGTGACAAAACGCATGCACTTGTTAGATAAAAAATAGCATTGAAGTAGACAGCTTAAAGAAATCGAGACACAACTCTATGCACTCTGCACAACATGCCAGTGAAGTGGAGCAAATGACGTGCATTTACATGCGGCCAATTAGAAGCTGTGGAAAAAATACAGACAACTCCCAAACTGTCACGGCGATTTGGCCTGCGCTTGGTGCTGACACTCTGCTGAGGATGACGCATGTCTGACATTTGAGGCTACGCACGCCATTTGTCACGCACCATACTCATGATTTCCAGCACGGTTCTCCTAGTGTTGTGACAGAGACAATGTGTTTAAGTGCAGAATTTTTTTTTTCTATGGGGAGCTACTGTAGCTGCTGTCAGAGCATAGAGCTGAACATGAAAAATGTTGTTCATTATCTACTAGGCACAACTGTCCTTCCGACCGCTCGATCTTTGACCTGTATTCCTCAGCAACACTAATGGGGGAAAGACAACAACCCTCCCCATGTTCACACACATAGTTTTTGCAAGCACAATAAAGAATTCACTCTTTTGTGCTTGTTGAAAGTAGTTACTGAAAATAAAAAAGTGATATTGAATAGAAACTTGGGCACTTTAAACTTGTCTTGAGGTCTTGTGGGTAATTTAACATTTTATTAGCTGAACTAGAGCTTTTTTTTAAATCAGTGTTTATATAGCAAATGTACAGTCGCTCAATCTGCAATACAAACAGATTAGCATAAATATTTTATGCTACTAACTAGCTAGAGCTACATTATTTAGCATACACTCTCACTCACTAGTCATCAAGCTAGTTACTTACTATAATAATTGTTATATTTATAATATATATTTCATTTGCTATATATTAAATGGTTATATGAAGCAAACTATTATAGCTAACATAATATATGAAATTAATTAATTTTCATGAGTCAACCATGTTAGCTAATTAGAAAGCTGATTAGCACATAAAGCTTTAAGATAGTACGGTACTTACACCTTGCTAATTTGCATAAAAAGACATCTGGTGGATGGAAATTTTAAAAAGAATATTATCCAGTGGTAAAAGTTGTCTCCATTTCTGGATAGCGGAAATGGAAATCGAGTGGACAGAAACTTTGCAAAGGAAAATTATCCGGTGGTGTCGGCACAGCCGCATGGTAGTTAGCACATCTCCCTTACAACAAGAAGGTTCTATGTTTGAGTCCTGGGCCCAGCAAGAGTGTGGAGTTGGTATGTTCTCCCTGTGCTTGCATAGGTTTCCTGCAGGTAGCCTGCTTTCCTCCGACACCCCAAAGACATGCACAGTCAGTTAATTGGCTGTTCCACATTGCAAATTAATTAATTATCCTGTGGTGATTATTATAGCTGCTGCTCTAAGCTCTAAGCAATCTGATACCCCAAAGGATGCACCTCGCTTTTCGTTTCTGACCTGATGAAGACCTGAGACCTGTATATAGGTATACTGTATATACTTATCCTGTAAAGATTCACTGTATATATTTACCCTTAAGCTGTCAGTTCTGACCTGTGGACGTCCATTGTGCATGCTTTATTTATCAGTTCCTGTGTGTTCCTTGTCTCCAAGCGTTCTCTGGGCATGCAGTCTATGTCCTTAACACCTCCTGTTGCATATCAAGTAGTAGTATAATAGTCCTGAATTAATGGCCAAGTTCAGAAAAAAAGAAACGCATGCCCAGCACACAACAACCGAACAACCATGTACACCTTTGCCCGGTGGAGTCCTTTAAAGGTGTATAAAATTGACTGTTGGATTCATTGGACCTCATCTGACAAGGAACGCATTCACAATACGAGAGACACGGTGAACTACTACTTTTCTTTTGGCTTCTCCCCTCAGGGGTCGCCACTGCGAATCATCTGTTTCCATCCATCCCTGTCCTCCGCATCCTCTTGTCTCTCACCAACTAACTTCATGTCCTCCCACGGGCGCGTCTTCCTGCTCTCCTTCTTTGACCCACAGTAGCCCAATTTCACCAGCCCCCTGTAGGTTATCAGCATCGATGGCGTTCGTTGTTAACCCGGGCCTCGACCTATCTGGTATGGAAGTCATACCGTTGAGTTGCATTTTTACTTTGGCACAGTTTTACGCCGGATGCCCTTCCTGACGCAACCCTCTGCATTTATCCAGGCTTGGCCCCAGTACAAAGAAGACACAAAGACACACAAAGGTGACTACTCTGAAAGAAACTGAGCAATGCTACTTTTACATCCACTTCGATAAGCCAGTTAGCAGGCTTAAAAACCTGACCGTGGGATCAGTGATCCCTACAACCGGGCCACCACTGCCCACGATTTTTAAATTGTTGCATTAAATACTTTTCATTTGTAAAGGATATTTAAATGTAACTTTTATTGAATCTCTTAACTTTATTAATTCACATGAATTTATGGTATAAATAACCTAATCGCTGAGATAAAATCCTGACATAATGTGATAGTTAGCCTGGCCTTTCTTCACTTTTATTTTATTAGACCCCATATATGGTTTAATACAGTACATTTCTGAACTTTACACCCACACAATTATATATCAGTTTATATTATTTATAAGCATAAAAACTTTTTTGTAAAGCTTAATTTCCACTACTGTAACAATCCTGAACTCCCGGATATGCTTGTGATCCTTTTTGCACCTGCAATATGGATAATATATTGTAATTTCCTCCATAATCTAAACACTGGTAGTGAAATCAAGGTTAGCAATTAACGTATACTGCCTATACCTCACAAATACCAGCTTATATAGCACAGCTCGAAGCTATTATATGAAATAAAACCTTTGGGATTCACACGCAGCAGGGGAATGCTATTTCCTAAAAGTACTGTTGTAATTTTTGCAATGATGTACCCATTTTTGCAATAATACCTCAATTTAGTATTTCAACGGTCATTTACTGCCAAAAGGGCCCGTTAGCTGTGCCGGTTTAACACTCTGAATTAAGTGTTCAGTGACAACATCTTAAAGTGTACATTTTTAAGGCTATCATCTGCCTAATTGTTTGAATCGCAAATTTAATTCAATTTACTCTTTTAAGTGTGACTAATGTATTTTTTTTTAAATGTCTGAGTTTTTAGCGATTGTAAGCGTCCTTATTGGCCACCTCCCAGTGTCTGTGAGCACATAAATAAATAAATAAATGATACAGAAAGGATTTTACTCTGAAAGCACAGTGGGAGTTTCCTTGATATCACCCAGAGAAGTCCCCGAGGCACCAAGACTTGTTTGTCACAAATGTCGATATTGTTAATGGCTCCAGGACAAAGAGGGTAGCAACTGAATAAAACTCATCATGATGTGGCTCAGATTTAATGAACACAATTCATTGTAATATTCGTTTGAATTTCAATGAGGCAGGAAAAAAGGGCCTGCCCGAGGAACAAAAATGAAGATCATCCCTAATCTTGAGGCCGAAGTAGTGCTGAACTGAAATGTCACGTTATCGAATAGGAAGGTAGCTGCCAACAAGTGGAGAGGGAGACCTCTCTGAGAAGTGCCACTATAAATCAGTGCTCAGGAGGATTAACAAGACTTCAGATGACAGGATACAGAGCAGACATTTTCAGCTTTACTCTTAAAGTTGTATTCCATCAAAGATCTAATGGATCTGTTGGACATTTTTACACTTAACCTGAATTTTCAAGTCTGTACCAGGCTGGGCTTAAATCCTTTACAACTCAGAGAATCATAATTCATTATGCAAAAGTTAAACCATTCTACTGGTTCATTATATTCAATAGAGGCATCGCTTGTTTACCTATACTGTCTGATTTTGGGCCAGTCTAACTGTCGTACAGTCTACATACCTTTGTACATACCAACATATAGGCTACATACCATCATACATACCAGTGTACAGTCTGCTTAACTTCGTACATACCATCATCATACAGTCTAGATACTTTTATGCAGTCTCCATATCTTCGTACATACCAGTGTACATATATACAC
>JAQNCB010000017.1:5005009-5019289 GCA_030068295.1 Euristhmus nudiceps | reverse complement strand
ACGCTTTACGCTATCAGCCAGCAACAGGAAACAGGAAACATAGACATGATATAGTACCACCACAACCCGCAACAGCGGCCCCAAGTGGTGCGGCTGAGCAGAATCATGACAGTGTGTGTGCGTGTGTGTGCGCGAGTTGTACTAGTGCTCCACAACTGTGCAAGCTGCTCGCGCTCTCTCTGCCACCTGGCGGTGCTGTTTTGAAGCGGTGGTGTTTTGAAGCTGGCTCGTACCTCAAGTTTCGGCTCGTACCTCAAGGCAAAATTTTGCATGGAAGCTAGCTCGTATCTCAAAAAACTCGCATGTCAGGACACTCGTATCTCAAGTTAACACTGTACATATATATTTTTTATTGTCCTTATTTCATTGTTTATTTCATGGTTGTAGCGTGATTCTTAAAACGGTCAACAGAGGGCGTGTTGCGCTGGTGAGGAACATAACCCATAGAGGCAGAAGCTGCAGAATAAATCCTGCAGCCAAGCTGTACACAAGCTAAACGTGTTGCCTCTTTGTCTAAACACACAGACAGGAGACACCCTATAACCAGGTGTTATAAAGACAGCAGCAGCTGGGTATCATCACACCCCTCCCTGACACCCCTAGGTCAGGAGGGCAACAACAGCAATCCAATGGCCTGCTCATTACGAAAGTCAGCAACGGTTCTTTTACATCCCTCTCTCCACAGACAGTGAGAGACATGGCCGGCCTTTGATAACCCAGTTTGCTGCACAGGGGTGGGGGGGGACGACCCCCGACCTTCAGACCAGCACCCTACCATCAGGCCATCAATGATCTTTAATTTATGTATTTTACAGTAAAGTGTAATTACAGTGGATTGCCACTTACTTATTTTGTCAAACCACGTAATCCCATTAGGGTCACAGAGAGGCTGGAGCCTATCTCAGCCAACACTGGACAAACAGCTCACTAGACAGTCGCAGGGCCAACACACACAATCATCTATGGGCCTTTTGGAACAGTCAATTAGCCTTATGTGCAAGACTTTGGACAATGTAAGGAAATCCAGAGTACCTCAAGAATGTGCATGCAAGCACAGAGAGAATATGCAAACTTCACATAAAAACACCCTTGCCAACCCTGGGACTCAAACCCACATCATTCTCACTATGAAGCGGACGTGCTAACCACTCCACCACTGTGACAGGAGAATATTGTTACCTCAGTGAAATGTTTTATACATTTCTCTTGAAGAACACCCCAATTAAGATGAAAATGTACTTTTTAACACACATATTTGTAAATGTAGGGCAGCATGGTATTGCAGTGATTAGCATGCTCTCCTTACAGAAAGAAAGTCCCAGGATGATTTTCAGGCTTAGGGGGTTTCTGTGCGCTGTTTGCATGCTCTTCCAGTGATTGTGTGGGTATCCTCCGGGCACCCCGTTTCTTCCTACATTCCAAAAACATGCACAGTAGGCTGACTGGGGGTTCTTTGTAAATTGTGAGAATGGTCGTATATGTGTTGGCCCTGCAATGGTCTGGTGAGCTGTTTGGCATGTAACCCTCAGGGTCGGCTGAGAGGGGAGTCAGCCTCCCCACGACCATAATTATGATTAAGTGGCTTAGGAATTGAATGAATGAATTTGTAAACGTAACATCAGGTAGGTAGGTATGTCTGTTGGGCTTTTACACCCAAAACTTAACGGCTCATCAGGATGGCATTTATCACTGGTTTCTGTAGCATGAAGCAGCTACGATTTTAGGTGCTACTGGATGGGACGCTAGTCCATTGCAGGTTACCCTCCCAGTATTTTTTACTGGTATTTATTTATACTACTGGGTGGACAGAGGCACACTTGCAGCTAAGACCTTGCCCAGGGGTCTTAGGATGGTGGGGGTCTAAATGGGATTCAAACCCATGACCTTCTGATCATGAGCCCAGCACCCCTCACCGCTATGCCAAAGGCCCCACACAATATCAGTGGAACACAAGGAAAGATCTTTAAAGTCTTCCTTGTCATGCAGGCAATACCATGATCACAATCTATATGCACGGACGGAACTCAAAACAAGAAGGCAGCTGCAGTGTGATTTGTAATATGACCCAGGGGGAAAAAAAACAAGGAGAAGAGGAGTAGAGAATGTAAACTAGGGCACAGGAACACATCAAATCCATAAAAATAGTAAACTTGTGTTGGAAATATCATGGTAACTCATGCAAGAGCTTGCAAGGACATGATACAATCAAAGAAGTGTGTATATACAGTACACCTACAGGCATGACGACAAACCACAACAACCTTCAGAACAAAAAAACCTTTTAAAGAAAATGATGATGATGATGATGATGATGATGATGATGATGATGATTGTCATGGTTTGGCACGATTCCGCCGCTAGAGGAGCTGTTGAGGCGCTCGGCGCAGCCGGAAGTGCTCACCCTCCCCTCACAGAGTTATTAATAACAGCTGTGGTGAGTTAAGAAGGCCTATTTATAGCGCAGGAGTTTAACGTGTCCTTGCCGGTTTATACTGTTCGTTATACTGTTGGTTTGTCTTGTGAATATCAGGCTGTCAGTCTGTGTGTAACCCACTTTTAAGAAAAGTTAACTTAGTTCTGGTTTCCGGTTGAAGACTGTTAGATTTTGCTTTCTGTTCGTCCTGTCCTGGAATAACGTCAGTCTCTCCGGTTTCCTTAATAAAGGCTTTTGTTTCTGCAACCTCCGTCTGCACTTCTCTCCTGTCTTCTGCGAATGGAGCTATTCACCTATCACCATCAACGCGGCGTCAGTGCGTTTAGCCCGGGGCCTGACAGATGATGATGAGATCTCATGGTTCTTTTACAAAGTGACCACAGCCACCACATTCTAAGAAACCGAACGAGGTTCAAGGTTTCATGCTGTTTGTTCTTGTTTTGTCTATGACGCAACTCATCGAGGTTCTAAATCTAAATCGAACAAATTTACCAGAAAGTACAGTAGAACATGTTCAGGAACCTTGAATAAGAAACTTATCGAAAAACAATGGAAGAAACATTTTTTTATTGGTTGTCAGGGTTCTAAGATGGTGGTTTGGACAAAAAAAAATAAAAAATAAAATAAAGGTTTATTAAAAAGACACTACATGGACAAACGTTCATGGGCACTTTACCATCAGACCCATATGTAGCTCCTGCCCAAAGTTGTAATTGTGCAGAATGTCTTTGTCTGCTGTTGGGTTACAATTTCCCTTCACTAGAACCAAGAGGCTCGAACCTGTTCTAACATGACCATCTCCCTGTACACAGTGAGCTCTATGAAGACATGCCTTGCCAAGGTTGGAGTGAGAAAACATGACTCGCTTGCACAGAGCACTGACCTCAGCTCCACTGAACACGTCTGGGATGAACTACAATGCCAACTGCCCCAGGTGTCCCTGCCTCGCATCAATTCCTGACCTTCATAATCCTCTTGTGGTTGAATGATCAAAAATCCTCACAGCCCACACTCCAAAATCTAGTGCTGGGCCTTCCCAGACAAGAGAAAAATATTATAACAGCAAAGAGGAATAAAACCTGGCGTCCGATTATCAAGTGTCCATAAACGTTAGTCCATATAGTGTATGTTAAAAATGGTTGAATGATACAGGATATAAACTTGCTATAACTTGATATAGGTGCTAAGACATTTTCTAGAATATCATTTCTGTCATACTGTCTTAGATTTTTGTCATGAATTTAGATTTCAGGCATTTGGCAGATACCCTCATCCAGCATCATATACATATTTATCTTCTTTTTATAAACAAGCATTTGAGGGTGAAGGAGAGCTCCGTGGCACTACACCTCGGACACTCAACCTTCTGATTGGGAACCCAGAGCATTAACCATTGAGCCACTTCTGCCAACTACAAAAGGAATTTTGTCAAATTATTATTAATATGAGGCTCCCGAGCGGCGTATCGACAAGGTGCACGACTATTAACCCGGAGATCGTGAGTGCAAATCCGGTTTAACACACACAGGCTTCGTGGCCAGGAGTCCACAGAAGCTAATTGGCTGAGCTCTCGAGGGAGGGAGGGCGTCTGTGGGCTCATTCGTACGAGGGTGCGGAGAGCGCTTTCCCTCTGAGTGCGTTAGACCGCCCCTAAATACGCATGGCGCCACAGTTCGAAAAGAGGTGGGTGGCTTTCATCGCATGCTACGGAGGGGGCGTGTGCATGCTTCCGCCCCTCCCTGGTCGGTGGTGGTCATGTGATAGGGAAGGCAATACCTGGTGTGTGGGAATTGAATATGACTAAATTAGGGAGAAAATGGGGAAAAAAATAATATTATTATGCATTAAAAAGTTTTTAATCCCATGTTAATGGTAAAATAGTCAGAAGGTCCTGGGTTTGCATCCTGAGCTTGGATGTTACATTGTGGAGTTTGCATGTTTTTCCATTTCTTGCATAGGTTTCCTCTGCATACATTGGTTTCCTTCCACAGCCCAAAGAGCTATGTGTATCGGGCAAATTGGATGTTGCAAATTGCCTCTTGGAGTAAATGAAAATGGTTGTGTGTGCGTGTGTCTGGCTTGCCTTTGCCCAGTGTCGTCTCTGATGGACTCCAGCCTCTTCATGACCCTAGTAGGAGTAGGCGGTTTAGTGAGTGAGTGAAAATGATTAATATGAGACATTTCACCTTATGAAACCAAATGATCTTTTTCTCCCCCTTCAGTACACTTGAACTTTATCAGTGCGTACCTCAATATCCTTCTGCTCTGAGTGTGGCTAATAGCTTTCAAAGAGAAACAGATAAAATGGAGAAACCTGATTTGCTAATGTGTTTGGCATTCTCCAATCCAATTCAAAGTAACCAGTAATATGAGAGTAAACAAACAAAGGCATGTGTTACATATTAAATACTGCTCACCAAACTCCTAAAAACACGGAACGTATGGGCCTATCATCTGATTTATTGTATAATTTTTTATTTAATCTTTGACAATTTGAGGCTTTCCCTCAAACACAGGGTAAGATGCTTGGCCATCTCGGACATAGCTCTGAGTAAAATCGCTACTCCTTCGCATTGAGAGGAGCCAGTTGAGGTAGCTTAAGCATCTGATTAGAGTGTTTCCTGAACGCCTCCCCTTGTGTGGTGTTTTGGGCATATTCAACTGGGAAGAGACCCGAGGGGTTGACCCAGAACATGCTGGACATACAATGTCTCTTGGATAGTCCCGGAACACCTTGGTGTCCTCCCGAAAAGAGCTGCTTAGGCTTCTGCCCCTGCAACTCAATCCTTGACCAAGCAGAAGAAGAAGAAGATGATAATGAATTTACACTTCCTCTGTCTTCCTCAAACATTTTCATTTATTCATTTTCATTTTCTTTATCCTAATTAGGGTCACATGGAGGCTGGCACCCATCTCAGACAACTCTGGGCAAGGGAGGGGTACACCCTGGACAGCTCACCAGGCCATCACAGGGCCGACACACACACACACACACACACACACACACACACACACACACGGGAGATTTGGAACAGCCAATTCGCCTACTGTGCATGTTTTTGGACTGTGGGAGGAAACTGGAGTCCCCGGAGGAAACCCACACAAGCACAGGGAGAACATGCAAACTCTACACAGAAACACCCAGGCTAGGAATTGAACACAGGCATTCTTGCTGTGAGGCGAACTTGCTAACCACTACACCACCGTGTCGCCTCAAACATTTTCACTCAAAGTCAATTTTGAGGACAACACTGTTAATGAGTATTCATGAATCTACATTCTGAGCTAGAAAGAAATCAGCCTTAACCTCATCTCTTTATACTATTCTTATAGTACAGGTGCTCTCTGTATCATGAAGATGGAAAGGACCTTGCCACTCATCACCACAGAAGGTCATGTGGCGAGTCTGAGAGAAGATGATGCATGAGCTGAGTCACTGGTTGCCATCCAAGACATCAATTTGTGAACTGAGTGGTTCATTGACTTTAGTTGTACAGTGATGTCTCAGCACACCTTCCACTTTGCTCACAACGCTTTGCTTGATATTTCTCATTTTACCCTACGCAGCCAGATTTACCACCCCTTCTCCCATGCATATCCGTGTTGTTGCTAAGCACAGCGTGCGTCCAGATGGCTGTTTTGAGCCAAGAGGAAATAAATTCCGATCAAGTGTAAGGCGACGTAATTCAGGCCTAGTGCATTTGCAGGAAGACAGTAGCTTGGCACCATTAAACTTTATACCCAAAGTCCTGCACTCTAAAAGCTCCTCTGATCAGGTCCTGACTCTTTTGCCCATTATGGTCATTTAGAATTGGTACTTATTGCACTGCAGACAGGCTGTCTTTAAGTATTAATGGATACATCAGCAGTTCTTTGAAATTAGCTGTGCAGACACTGTGCAGTTTTGCCCAAACCCATTCTGTACACGTCTTCCCTCCACTCTGCCTCTGGCCTTTTCACTTCTGAACTCAACTGTGGAGTGGCAAGGACAAGAATTCTTTGATTCGGATACAGCAGGATTAAATGACCTATGATGCCTCACTGCTAAAGACTTCATTCCTGGTGAACCACGTATCATGCCGGGTAAGTGCTTATGAGTTGGGATATTTTTCGGTGCACGATGCAGGAGTTTTTGGTTTGGTTATTTTTCATCCGGCAGCTTGGCTGGTGCATATTTGTTCATGCACTTGTGCGCTACACCACTGTACAGGCACAGTGAATAATCAATGTCATTGTTTATTACAGCCATTACTCTTGATAAATGATGATTCATGACCAACTTACTTGTTGTTTTTGACACTCTTGATTATTGGCATGCTTAGGAAAACAGAGTGGCTTTCTTTCTTTTCTTTTCTTTTTTTTTGGAGTAAGAGCAATTTATAATTTTCTCAGTGCCTGTGGATGGCCAGCTGAGCACCGGTCGATGAACATTAGAATCTGTTTGCAAAACCTATGTGATTGATGACTGAATTACTGTATCACTGAGATTTGGTTAGCAATCTGTATCATAGCGGTAGACCAGTGGTGTAGTAGTAAGCACGTTCTCCTCACAGCAAGAAGACCCCGGGTTTGAGTCCCAAATTGTGTGCGTTATTGTATGGAATTCGTATGTTCGCCCTGAGATTGAATGGGTTTCCATGTGTGTACTCCATTTTCCTTCCACGGTCCAAAAAACATGCACAGTAGGCTCATTGGCTGTTCCAAGTTGCCCCTAGGTGTGAGAGTTAGTTTGAATAGTTGTATGTGTGTTGGCCCTGCAATGGTCTGGTGAGCTGTGTACCCTGCCATCGCCCAGTGTTGACTGAGATACACTCTAGCCCAGACCTTACTAGAATTGTACATTGATTTTTGTGTTACAAAAATTCTGGGGTTTTTCCACCCTGGGACATCCCACCTGCATAGCTGTACCCACTGCTTCTAGCTTTTCCTCTATGTGTATAGACACTTTCATTCACCATTCAGTACATGTTAGGATTATACAGTACATAATACTTTGATGATGATGGAGTCTCCCATCGGTTGGATGAGTTCCAGCATTGATGTGTCACTTGTGTATTCATCGATTAAAATATCTTATGTAATACATGGTTTTCATGGAGCCCAACACCCACTTCCATATACCATTTTATAGGTAGGTGTCTAACCGATAGTGCAGGTTCTTCTTCTACATCATGCAGTTTCTCGCCTGGTTGTAATCAGTAATGGTACTGATTCCACTCCGCCCCAAACTGTTCTACTACAGCTTGAACACCACCTTGTTTCTGGATATGTGTTTTCCCTCATGGAATTGTTTCTTAAGCTCTGTTGGAACAATAAAAAGCTGGTCAAGAGTTGAGTATGGCGACTTATCTATTCATTCATGTGCTCGATATCCTAATACCTATAATCTATCCCTCCTTGAATGCGCATGCACAGCAGTTCGTAAAGATGCAGGTAGCAGCATTGCCTGCAGTGGTCGTATGTTACAGGACGGTAATGCTTGACAGGAGGAAACTGAATAAAATTAGGGGAGAGAAACTGGTAGAAAAAAATCCACTACCATAATAATAATAAAAAAATAAATAATAAATAAAAATAAAATAAATGTCACAATATGAGTGGTTAGCATGTCTGCCTCACAGAGAGAAGGCATGTGTTCGATTCCTGGGCTCAGGAGGTTCTCTGTGGAGTTTTGTTCTCCCCATGCTTGCATGGGTTTCCTTCCGGAACTCTGGTTTCCTCCTACTGTCCAAGGACATGCTAGGCTAATTGGCTACTCCAAATCACCCCTAGGTGTGAGAGTGAATGGTTACGTGAGTGTTGGCCCTGCGCTGGCCTGGCGAGCTGTCCAGGGTGTACCCTGCCCTCACCCATTGTTGACTGAGATGGGCGCCAGCGTCCTAATCTAATTAGGATTAAATGGTTTATAAAATGAATGAATGAATGAATCACAGTGCAGTAATTGACACATTATTACTTATGATATAGGCCTTACATGATGTAGACTTCCACAGTTTGGAAGACCACCCAGCAGCCATTGGACCAAGCAGTCACTAGGGATGCAGTAAATGTTTCACGGAGTGCTGCATGCACTATCCTTTGCTTATAAGCTTCATATTTGACAGCATGAAAGCAAAGTACTTTTGTACATGCGAATTTTGCATTGTTTAGTCTCATCTAGTCTCAAACTATTCTCAGCTCGATGCCTCACGGTCCTTTCGGCCCAGCATGTATAAAAAGTAAACAAATAAATACATGAAAAGAGTGCATTTGCATCTCTTTAGAACACATTAACTTTTCATTCAGAAGAACATACTCTTATTTGGTTTCATCGCCAATGCGCAGACGCTTACTGAATAGCAGTCATTATCTCTCGATTTCTTCTGATTGCAAATGATTTCATCAGCCCCGTGTCTCTTTGACCCACGGAAGGGTCTACACGTCTGTTATTAAAACGGCATGGGAAAAAAACAAAAAATGGATGAAAACAGATGGAAGTCTCGCAAATATTTCCTAAATGCAAATGCAAATCATTGTGCACTCTGATCCAATTTTTAAAGTTGATTCTGCTGAAGAGGATTTGCGAGACATCATAATCAGAATTTGCTTTAAAAACAGGTGGATAAAACCTCTGAGAGTCTCTCTCTCCTCTCTCCCCCCCTCTCTCTTTCTCACACACAGACACACACACACACACACACACACACACACACACACACACACACACACACACACACGCACGCATATGCACAGGCACACACACTTGCGCACACACACTCACCTTTTCGGAAGACGCAAACATTAAAAGTGCAAGATTAGCTCTACAGAGCCTACAGGATACAAGCGCGCGTTCAGTTCCGCTCAATATTAGACATGGAGGACATGGGTTCTGGGGGGCACACTGTGTTCAGTGATAAAATATTACCTCTCATTCTGTTCTTTTATTGATTCTTGGGTAAATTTCTCATTCACCTACTTCAGTTTCTTTTTTTGGCCACCAAATCCTTAGGTTGGGATTTTTCCCGCCTGTTACGCTAAACTGCTACAGAGAAAGCGTTGTAGGGATAAAATGCAATTTGCTCGTTAAAGGTCAAGTGCATTAAATGTCTTATTTGCGTAATTTAGCAGAGAAAGGTTTCACTTGTTTTGCCTGAATATTTAATAAGCTGTGGTACACAGCTTCACCTAACCTGATCTCAAGATCCATGCTCCTAGGGAATAAAATATAAATCTGTACAATGGAGCCTTGAGACAGTAAAAGGATAACTGCATGGTGTGTTTAATACTGAGAGATATTGCACTTCATAACATGGTCTTTGATTGGCAGAATATAATTCACTGTGAAAAATAGTGTGCATCCGCAGTAAGCGCTTTATTCTGGTCACAGTCGTGGTGAATCCGGAGCTTATCCCGAGAATACTGGGATACAGTCTGAATGGGATATCAGGGCAGAACACACACACACACACACACACACACACACATTCACTTACTCACTCAAACCTAAGGGCCAGTTCAAGCTGTCTGTCCCTTTGTCTGTCTGTTAGAATGCACCGCCAGTGTGTCACATGACTCAGAACCTCTGTGATGATGTCACAGAGAGCAACGGTAGCACTACAACCCTGGGATCGTCACCTACAAAGCTTTATGCACCGATTCTCTTTTAAATGACTGAGTTACAAGTTCAATGTGGGAGGCATGATGGTGTAGTGGTTAGCACATCCACCTCACAGCAAAAAAGGTTCTGGGTTCCAATCCCACGCTTGGGTATTTCTGTGTGTAGTTTTCGTGTTCTCACCATACTTATGTGAACCCCTGACCTTGGGATCGGTAATCCAGCACCCTAGGAAGTGGTGCATTGCATTAAGTTGTTTTGGCTTCCTGTGTACAAATGTAGACGTTTGGCATTAAAGAGACGATTTGATCTCTTTTATTAAGACAAACAGTTAAATCACAATTTTTATGGTTGTGGGCGGCACGGTGGTGCAGTGGTTGGCACGTCTGCCTCACAGCAAGAAGTCCGGGGTTCGATTCCCAGCCTTGGAGTTTCTGTGTGGAGTTTGTATGTTCTCCATGTGCTTGCGTGGGTTTATTCCGGGTACTCCGGTTTCCTCCCGTAGTCAAAAAACATGCATGGTAGGCTAATTGGCTGTTCCAAATCACCCTTTGGTGTGAGTGTGAATGATTGTGTGAGTGATGGCCTTGTGATGGCCTAGCGAGTTGTCCAGGGTATACCCCGCCCTCTCCCAGAGTCAACTGAGATGCACGCCAGCCTCCCTGCGACCCTAATTAGGATTAAGCGGTTCAGAAAATGAATGAACAAAGGTACTTTATTATTTAATGAAAGATACAAAGGTAATTTATTAATGTACACCAATAAACAACAAGAACAATCAAGAGAAGCAATATGGTGGCCATTTGAGGAATCCCTTGGTAATATCAGAAACTGCTGTAAATCATAAGAGTAGCATAAACCACTAAATGTAGACATTTGAGTCCCAAAAGCCCCTCCCCCAGAACTAAACGAAGTATCTGCCACCACGGCTCGAGACATATTCAGGAAAAAATCGTTAGGTTCCTGAGTAAGGAATATATACGGGATGGAACACATGTCCATCAAAGAGCAGTTTTTCCGATGACCGAAAAACTGACAGGATCGAACCACAAAACCTGGTACTGAGAGACAGCCCTGCTATTTGTGCTACCTTGAACAAACCCAATACGTTTATAAAAAATAAAGTTTCCAGTCTTAATTGCAGGATGCGTTAGCAAGTCCAGAATTCCGTTCCTCTTTTAAACCTCCTCCCGATGTTTCACTGTCATCTCTGGACAATTCCTAATAGATAACAAGTAACAGGCTTTAGAATGAATGAGAAACTGAATAATACACTGGGTTGGACAGTATGAGCACTTATACAAGTGTAGAAGTAGTAAAAGAGAGAAAAGAAACGAAAAGAAAAGAAACTTGAATGTAGACGGTTCAGGAGGTGTTATCTCTAACATCATGACCTTTTAGAGGTCTGTCCATGACAACGGTTACGGTATGACCTTCTAAAAAAAGACCAATCTTAGGAAGAGCGCTGCAAGCTGAGGTCATGACTCCGGGACAGTAAAGCGGAAAACGTTGTGTTTGTGTTGCTGAATCCTTTGCCAGTGGTTCTGCTAATAGCTGATAGATGCAGCTCAAGGGTCACGCCTCTGACCTTAAAAGGCGAAGCTGAATACCAGCAGTGATATGGGCTCTAAGAATAAACTCCCCCAAACTGCTCAGGGATAAGGTTGCATGTGGGCCCTTCCCTCTGTGGCCTGGGCTTTCTGAACAGCACCCAAGAACAATCTAGGGTGCGATGTAGAGTTTCCATAACTAATTTAGTACCTACCTTCCATTTATTTTAGCCTTTTGGCGCATTTATAAGTGGCGCTAAAGGATTTAGCCTGACGAAGGTCGAATTTATTTACTTATTTATTATCTGGAGCACCCGACAGGATGGGCTTCATCATCTGAGGCCTGAGAAGAAGTCCAGGTCCTGGCAGGAACAACACTTTCTGACTGGGAGACTAATAGAAGAGACTGTCGTTGCTCTCCATTGGAGAAACTACTTCTGATTACCTTTTAAGGTTGGGATTTCAATATAGCTCCACAAAGAGATGGAAGGTATAGTCAACTACCCTTATATTTTTACTTTTCTATTGTCGTTTCAAAGGTATAATAATGATTTAATCAGCGCTATAGAGAATACTGGGACAAGTGCGGCCATTTCAGTGAATGCTTCAAGATTGAAGGCTGCTATAAATACTCCATATCACATATCCCATCGGCTGTCTGTTATGTTCTTTTGAAACATGCAGTCTGTAAAGGATTTTCGGATATGGCTAACAATTGAATTATGGCTCAACTTGTCTGAGAGGAAATCGAACTAAATTCAGTTGAACCAAATTGTATTTCTCTGTGGCTAGGTGATATCATTTAATTTCCAGATATGTCAGTAAATGTAATGTGCTTTCTTTTTCTTTTTTTCTTTCTTTCTTTTTTTTAAAGACACTGAAAAAGGTTTTTCGAGGTTCTGGGAAGTAAAAAGAAATCCTGTCAATTAATGGGCAACCATTTCAAAATAAGTTTCAGAAACTTTTCAAAGGCTTTTTTTTTTTTTTTTACATCCACCCCCACCACCCTCCCTTTTCCCTGACTGGTGATGAAGTTATTTTCAAAAGCAATTATTATTACGATGAAAGACTACTAAATGGATTTCAGCCTTGCATGAAATAGCTTATTGTTGCGGAGAGTTAAAACTGAATTTGATATTCCGATTTAACAGTGGGAGCTGTCAGTCAGACGAATGTAAATAAGCTCCATTTAAACATGTCAGTGTTTCAGGAAACAGTGATGTCGGATTGTCTGTCTGCTGAATCGGCGCCTTCAACAGGTCTAGGGTGAAACTAGCTGCCGTAATTTTGATTGCAAGGTGAAGGAGGTCTGTTGCTTCCTGCTTTTATTGCAGTGACGGTATACAAGTACCAAGTTATGACATAGTGCTGCCAACATGGTTTACAAAATTCAATATATTCGGAGAGTTTCAAAGTTGTAGCCGGTCCCAGCCAACTCTGGGTGAAGGTCGGGTATGCAATGAACAGCTTTCCAAACCACTGTAGGGACAAAACACAGAACCATTCACTGATAGGTGCAATCAAGAGCATCTAATTAGCCCAATGTGCATAGCCTTGGGTTGTGGAAGGAAGCCGGAGTACTCAGAAGAAAGCTACACAAGCACAGGGAGAACATGCAAGCCCCACCCACAAGCGCCCGAGCCAAAACTGGTTCTTGAGCCCAGGACCTTCTTGGTGTGAGGTGCTGGAGGGGCTAACCACAACGCCACCGCAGGGCCCTTGTGGAAAATATTCTGGCTCCGCGTCAGACCCTCGTTTTGCGGCATCCGAGGAAATTTCTAACATGTTTGGATTTTTTTCGCAATGAGTACGCAGGACTCTCGTGCCAAAATGCGTCACTGCGAATGCGGTGATGGCGAGTGGTATAAACGTTTTTGAAAATGAGATTTGACGGCCATCGATTGCGATTTGCGTCAGTTGCTTTTTTATCAGACTTCTGAAAGAAAAATGTTAGTTGGATGCAAAACAAGGTGGCCTTATGTTAGAATCTATTCCTCATCGCCAACCTTGAGCAACCAGAAGGCAACAAAGGTTACTACTTTGAATTTTCTTGAATATTTTAACCCCATAGACTTTTTTTTCTAATTAGATGTGGGCAACGTCCCCGCTGCGCAACTTCTGCAGTTTCATTTTACGGCATACAAGTGACGTATATATGGCGTTTCAAAGGTGCTTCGTATGTGCTACGGGTTTTTAAGAGCACACCCTACGCATACAAGGAAATTGTTTTGCACACTCATGAATAATAACCACATCATCTGGTGTTGCTGTGACATTCCTTTCTTACTGCCTCTTACTCTGATACAAGGCTGAAGCCCTGGTGTTATGAGAATACCGGTACTAGTTGGAAAAGTGACCAGTAATATTTCTACGTTTGAATCGATCAGCTAACTCGAACCTCTACAGTTTAGTAAAACACAACCACTTGACCTGTGGACACAGTTTTTGATCTCATATGCCAACACATAGTAGTCCCTGAAGGCTATCTGTTGTTTTTAAGCAAAGTGAGCACAGTGGAAGCTCAGCAAATGACTTTCTTGAGTCAGCAACTGGAGAGAGCTTGTCTAATCCCCAAAGTGACAACACAGTTCACTGAGAAGGGCTGTGACAGGTGGGCTGAGCTCGACACGCGCACACACACACACACACACACACACACACACACACACACACACACACACACACACACACACACACACACA
>JAQNCB010000017.1:4931974-4944835 GCA_030068295.1 Euristhmus nudiceps | reverse complement strand
TGCGTTAACAAAATCATTTAAATAACACTGCCCCCAAAATGCGACCTATACTCCAGTGCGACTTATATATGTTTTTTTTTTTTTCCTTTATTATGCCATTTTTGGATGATTCGACTTATACTCCAGAGCGACGTACAGTCCGGAAAATATGGTACTGACTCCAGTGGAATGATTAATTATGCAAACAAAGAAACATTTTTACAACAACAACAACAACAACAACAACAACAACAACAAACATATGTATATAAACATTACACTTGTTTTTTTTGTTTTTTGTTTTTTTTTAAGAGTAAAAATCCCAAAACGTTTACTGCAGCTACAGATTGTAACATAAAGTTCAGTCTGTAAACATTTTACGGAAGGCACTGTATACTCCCTGGATTGTTTGTGCATGTTTGGTTTTTGTAATTTTTGGAAAATTCTTCAATATTTTAAACCAGTGGCTATGATTGGCTCATTATTTTCATTCTTTCATTTCTAAAAAAAAAAAGAAAAGGGGGGGGGGGGACTGGAGGGACCTCATTATTCCAGAGGCTAGAATTGATATGTAATGGTGTGGAAAGCAATTCAGGCTCTATTTTTAGACCAAGAAAATGATCAGTGCATAATTAATCCTGCTGGTGTGCCGGAGTAATTAGCAAGATTTAAACTCATTATGAAATCCCAAACCGGATCATGTTTGTGTTTTGTTTTTTTTTTTGTTTTTTGCCCTGTTTTAGGTTTTACTCTGCAGGCCAGAAAGCAGAGTTAATAGCTTTGACTCCAAGCTCCCAGTCTGTGGTGTTACTGGGTTGTTGGTTGTTTTTGTTTTGTTTGTTTGGTAATTTTCCTGATGGATGGAATGTAGTTATAAAGTTGTGTTTCATAGTATCTGGGGTTCACCTTGACCCTGTCAGGTTTCATCCCCTTCTGCTCTTATAATGCATTCACTTTAATGAAACATAACTTAAAAAAAAATAAGATAACTTAAAAATAGTCTCCAGACTGTCTGGTGTCCTGTTTTCATGTTGTCCCATTTACCATTGTTTAAATTATCTTAAATCAGATTAGAATAAACTTAAATTAGATTAGATTGAACTTTATTTTCATTGGAAATCTGCAAGTACCTAAATGCAGTTGTATTGCTTAACCCTAAAATATCTTTCTACTTGCTGTGCCTCATTTATAATTCCAATTATTTTTTAAATACATCAGCATTTTCATCACCATTTCCCCCCTTTTAGATACTCAGTTTGCTGCAATAGCAACTCATGCAGTCACACTTCAAAGACAAGGTACGCACATCCTCTTCTTCACATAGTCTGGTTTGGGGAAAATAAGAATAATTAAAAGTCATGTGAGACAGTCACTTTAAATAAGAAGGAATTATAGTTACACCAACACTTTAATGTGAGCATCGTGCCCAGTAATGGCATGTCTTTGTGGAGTTTGCATATTTTTCCTATGCTTGTGTGGGTTTCCTCTGTATACTCTGGTTTCCTCTCACACTCCAAAGACATGCACATTAGGCAGACTGGATTTTCCAAATTGGAACAAGATGTGAATGTGGGTGTGATTGGGCGGATGTGAATTGGCCCTGCAATGATCTGTTGAGAGTGTCTCCCGCCTTCGGCTAGAGTTGACCGAGATAGGATTCAGTCTACCCATGACCCCAATAGATGATAAGATTGGTTTGTAAAATGGCGACATGACATGACAAAAATCTACTACTTTTCTTTCGGCTTCTCCCCTCAGGGGTCGCCACAGCAAATCATCCGTTTCCATCCGTCTCTGTCCTCCGCATCTTCTTGTCTCACACCAAATAACTTCATGACGAAAATAGTCCTGCTAATTCATGGCTGCATGGCAGCAACACGAACAAAGAGCCCACTGATCTAAATTATTATTTTTTTTAATGTTTTAATATACTGTAGATATTGCTTTGTTTATTTCCAAGGTATGTTTGTGATGAGTTTTTAGAGTCTGGTGTAAATGTTTAAAACTGTTTACAGTTACCGTTTTACAATTTTTTAATTTCACAATATTTCATCAGATTTTAATAAACATCTTAATAACTACAACCATGTTTTATTAGCTATCATACCTGATTACTTATTTATTTTACATGTTCTTAGTAAACCATAAATATGCTCTTTGAGATGAGAACCTGATTTTTTAATGTTATGACTAAAAATCCAGATGCTGACCAGGAAAAACCAAAGCAAGCAGCACAAACGAAAGGTAAGAAACTATCTCAGGAAAACATAACAGTTTCACATTGTCTTCTATCTCTCATGAATATGAATAATATCATGAATATAATTAACGTCTGGCTTCCGAATTTCAGAGCCCCCTGTGAAGAAGCGAAAAATAACACCTACAAAGAAAGGTAAGAAATAAATAAGTATTTTAGCAAACTGCAGGAGGCTGATTAAAATACATTACAAGCTTATTTGTTTGGACTTTAACTTTTTGACTGGAGGAAATTACCGGTTCCAAACAGGTCAGGTCAAAAACACCAACGGGTTTAGCATCGTAATACTTAACATACCTGACTATACAGAACAAAACTCATGAAATCTGGCCATATTATCACTTATACTACAACAATTTGTCCATGCTAATTTAAAATGTATTAAAGAACAGCACATTATGTTTTTCTTTCTTTCTTTTTTTTTCTTTTACATTTACAGTTACATTTAATTTTGTGGAATGTCTGCAAAACCAGTTACCGGTAATACTTATCTTGTAGCAGCTTTCAAAGGTCTCTCTCCAGTAAACATCAAACATCAACATATCAAACAATGTCAACATGTGTCCCATCACCAAAATTCCAAAACCTTTTTACTGTGTGGAAAAAAAATGTTAAGCTCAAGCTTTTTTCTCTGACTGGACAAAAACTCTTGGAGAGTCCATAAGAAATGCTAAATTAATGTTTCCTCACAGAAACATTCATTACACAAATAATTGCATGTGTAGCAAAACCTTTTATGTTAAGCACCTTCTGTATAAGGAGTTCTAATATACACAACCATTAACCATAGCCATAACATTAACACCACCTGCCCAGCCTTTTTGGAGGTGAACAGGCCCAGTCATTTAGCCATCACAGTGCTCGTCAAAGTCACTCAGCATTCTCACTTGCCGATTTTTCCTACTTCCAACATATCAGCTTTGAGAACCTACTGTTGACTTTCTTTAATCGTAATTCATCCCATTCCTCGGCTGACATCACTGTAACTAGTTGTTATTCACTTCACTTGTCAGTGTGCATCATGGTTTTAAATGTTATGTTGGTTCCATCGAACTCCCTTATAACCAATCAAGACAGAGAATTACGATATACAAATAGAACCACAAACTATGTATGTATGTATGTATAGTATATCTGTTCTGCTGTGATGTATGTTACCAAATATCAGAATTATGTATTGGGAAATATCATTTCTGCAAAGAAAACATATTTAATAGTCTTTTTTAGTGTGTAATTTGAAAACACTGCATTTAAAAGGGACACTGACTTCTTCTAATACAAAATCGATGTGTTGTCCAGCCACCGTCTCAAAATTATTGAAAGTGAAGACACCTGAGGAGAAAGTGAAACCTCAGAAAAGGAAAGGTAGGTGTTAATATTGAAGAGAATGTTTGCTTTTCCATTGAATAGCCCAAATATTATCCCACAGTCGTACGGATCGTATTGCATACGCATGTGTTTCAGGTCATTTGACTCCCAAAGAGAAGCTCAGACTAATTCCCCATAGACAAGGTTTGTGTATATATACACACACACATATATGTAGTGGCACCCTTCTTAATTTGCATGGAATTTCTTTTTGTCGAACACTAATAAATCCTGAGGTAAATAAGAAAAGTCTTCTATCACACAGCCACAGTCTTTCTTAGATGTGTGAATAAAATACCTGAAAACATTTCCGACCTCAATGCCACATAAACAATTTTGTGACTAAAAATGTGAGGGGAAAAAAAACTCCTTACGAAATAATAATAATTGCGTATCTATTTCGCTATGTGAATAATGTGTGAGCATGTTATTTCAACTTGTTATGGCCTTTGAAATCAAGAAAATCAAATCTGAAAAATGAAACCATATGCTTGCATATAGTACTTGCAAAGCAACTTCTATCCAGAGGCAGATTCTGCAGTTTGTGGCGTAACTCTAGTGTTTGTTGGCACCTTGATTAACAATTACTCAGAGAGGGTGAGGTGGATATCAGTGGCAAGTTCAATGGGGACAAAAACATTGAGGAAACGACTCAATTCAGCAACATCTAACCTGAGGTAAACAATTATTTTAGTATATACTACATGGTATACATAAGTCTTTTAATTTATGACAGATACATAAGCTCCCCATGACATCAATCTTTTTAAGAGTTTTAATATATATTGTACAGAAATATAAACAAAGCAAAATAAAATAAGATTTTGCTAGCTCCGATTTACATATTTCAACTATTACAGAGGCCCGTTATGTGAGCTAAAAGGTGTGTAGCTAACAGTGTAGCTTGAGCCTTATTCAAAGTTTAGTACACACTACACAAAAGCCTAAGTAAACCTCATGCTCCATTAAGGTGTTTTAGTATATGTGTAAATCCATGGTGGTGGCACCCCCCTTGATTTTTTGTGTCAAACACTAATAAATCCTGAGGTAAATAAGAAAAATATTCTATCACACAGCCACAGTCTTTCTTACATGTGTGAGTAAAATGCTTGAAAACATTTCTGACCTCAATGCCACATAAACAATTTTCTGACTAAAAATATGAAAATATTCTTTCTGAAAAATGGACACCAGAGCGTTTCATTTTCACCCTGTCAGTAAAAAGCTGTTTCTTTGGGGCTATAAACACTCATTACACATTGTATTCTTTGTTATTTAGTCAATGAAAGATCAGTGTATGGTACTGTTTTCTTCAAATCCATCAAAACAGTCCCCAATCTGCCGAAATAATGGTCAAAAGTCACGTAACGTTCATCACCCATTCAACTGCATGTGTGATGAACAATCACCTCACCAATACATCGTAGAGCAAAAATGAACTGCAACAGCACATACAGTTTTCAAAATCAATAAATGTACCCAAATATGCCTTGTATTTTTGTTTTGATTCCACACCAGTTATGAAGAAAAAGGGTTTTGTACCTGCTAATCATCTCTTGTCCAGTGCCCGTGAAGCCCGTGCGTGTGTGTGTGTGTGTGTGTGTGTGTGTGTGTGTGTGTGTGTATGTATATAAACAAAATTTGAAAATCTGAACTGAAATAAGTTAAAAATATGGCTTTATTTCTGATTATACTTGGCAGAAGTACCAAAGTTGACCAAACACGTCAGATCAGCTGGACCAGGTATTTTTATGACAGACTGATCATTCCTAAAATTTATTGCTTCTTTTGAACTAATTGTTGATGACTAACCATGAAATATTTGGGATTTATTTCCAAACAGTAATAAGGAAGGCCAAAGTCATGGACCATGGTCAGTAATGAATTCATAATTACTTCGAGGTTATACATACAATATTTCTTTTACGCACAAAAAATCATTTTTTATGTTAAAAGTGACTGCACATTACAAGGCAAAGAAAAAACAAAATTGCCTAAAGGCCAATCTGTACATTTCTGTACATGCAGTGAATATGACAAGCCTGAAAATGTAATTGCATTACTACCTTGTGAGCACTTATGCGCTTTAACAGCTCAATAAACAGCACAGGCTTAAATAATTTTAAAAGTCATAAGGCTTGTGACTTCAATTAAAGTCAATGAATTAATATATTTCAGGCAAATGTGCCTCATATACATTCAGGACTCACTTTAGTACAGATGCTTGTAAACCTGTTTATTCCTGCAGTTATTCGATCATTTAATCAGATGGCAAGAGCTTGAAACAAGTCAAGAAATTCATATCATAGCATAGTGGCGCTAAATAATTATATATCTAGTGTGTATGTCTTTGGACTGTCTGAGAAAATCAGAGTACCAAGGGGAAACCCGTGCAAGCATGGGGAGAGCACGCAAACCTCACACAGAAACGCCCTCGCCAAACCCGGGACTCAAACCCAGGACCCTCTTCTTGCCCGCTACATCACTATGCCATCAAGGGAACAAACATTCACTCATGTGCTGGACCGCTTACTCCTACTATTAGAGCTGCGGGAAGGTTGGTGTCTATCTCAGCTGATACTGGGTACACCCTGAACAGCTCGTCAGACCATCACAGGGTCAACACACACACACAAACACACACACACACACACACACACACACACACACACACACACACACTTAAACAACCATTCACACTCACATTCACGCCTAGGGGCAATTTGGAACAGCCAATTAGTCTTATATGACCCACAAGAGTAGGGGTCACCAACGTGGTAGCCCGCAAGGACCACATGAGTAGCCCGCGGACCTGTTCTAAAAATAGCTCACCATAGCTCCTCTTACCAGTGAGTTGCATCTAATTTTTTTGTGGCTATTCTTTTTTTAAAATCACACTTGCATTTGGTGTGAAATTGAAAATGACAATGATAAAAAAATAAAAAATTAAAAAATGTTTCATATTACATTAGAGCTAGCTGGTCTTCATGGCAACCTGTTAGTTTTTGGGAGTTTTACACCGGTTTCGTGAAAAAAGACCACCGTTTGTACAAAGCTGTTTTTAACTCACTCCTCGTAGTGTGCTGCTAGGTGAGTAGTTAGCATGGTAGCATGCGTGGCATGCTAGTGTAATTCATGATTTTTAAAAAATTGTTAATGGCTAGTTAAAAATGTTGCAGAAGTGATCATTTGAAAATGTAAATACTTGCTGAGATTTATAGAAATAAAGTGTTGCATATTGATATTCATCAATTTACGACCTTGATAAATTATTGTTGATAATTATTGTGAGAAATCATTAACAGGATCAGTGTCTTCACATAGATTGATATCATTAATAATAACATATAATTAAAGGTAAATCAAGCAAATGTTTTATTTCAGAAGTTTGTATGAAACTGGTAGCCCTTCGCACTAATCGGTACCCAAGAAGTAGCTCTCGGTTTCAAAATGGTTGGTGACCCCTGCACAAGAGCATGGTGAGAACATGAAAACACGAAACAGAAACCGCCTTGAACCCAGGAACGTATTGATGTGAGGCAGACATGCACTACGCCACCATGATTTTCAGAAAACAAACAAACAAAGAAAAAAAAATAACATCAAAAAACTTTCTCAAACAAAGTCCAAGAATAATTTCTTATTAGAATATTTACTTATTTCTAATAAGAATAATATCTTATTAATAAGCTTTATTTTCATGAGCATCGATCCAGTGTTGCCTTTTACAATGTATTTAATGCACTAAGTGTAAAAGTTCGATTCATGTTATCCTTACAAGAGTCATTTTATGAACAGAACCAGATTTATATTCTCTGTATTTTATATCTCTGTAATTTGTATTAACATTAAAAACCTGAATGCACCCAAAGGGTATTAGGCATTATATATATATATATAAATAAATTTATATATATCAAGCTTTTTTTTAAACTAGACCCTTACAATCCCATTGAGAGACAGGTCCTGATTATAAAAACACACATTTGCTTGCAAAGCTTGTGTGCATGACAAAGAACTAAATTGTCTGTCATGATAATTTGACAAGTCATCTCATGGTGCGGTCTGGAGGCGAACAATTATATTTTAATTATAAAGCAGGACTAAAATCCAGCTGATGCCATTAGAGGTAATTGCACCCGTGGTAAATTAATCACCTGAAGAACTCCAAAATATTTTTATTCAAGCACAAATGTTGAGTATAATACACACACGGTGCTTCTCTTCTACCTCTTATTTTGATAAAGCCTCTGTGCAGATAATGTGTGATTATAAAATTAATCTGAAATAATTGAAATACTCACTTTTTCACAGTGTTATGCCACACACGAAGCCTTACGTTTTGGGCATGCATTGCAATAAAATTCAGCTTTTTCACTATATAATTACTTTCCATTGTAGATGTTTTTTTTTTCATTATCACACTAA
Organism: Euristhmus nudiceps; assembly: GCA_030068295.1. Lineage (NCBI taxonomy): Eukaryota > Metazoa > Chordata > Actinopteri > Siluriformes > Plotosidae > Euristhmus > Euristhmus nudiceps. The sequence continues at coordinate 4,936,803 of JAQNCB010000017.1, read as the reverse complement.
ATTTATGTTCATTTAATTTCAAAAAGGAGAAGAAAGGAGTGAAGGATGTGGAGCCTACAGTCAAGGGTGACCCAGCTGCACGCTGATAGATTTTCAGGACATAATAACCTTGGCTCAAAATGGGTTTTTCAGTGAACTGATTTTCACCAAAATTGGTGGGGACACTACCCTACCTGATTCCCAGAGATGGTCTGATTTTGGAATATCTCAGTTAATAGTAAAGGTCAAAGCAAGGTCATAAATATTGGAGAGCCCCTTTTACCCAGAACTTGAGGTGACTCCTTTCAATATCTTCAGCACATCGCGGGTTAGGACTAAGTGGATTCACCACTGGTTCTGGGTAAAAGTAAAATGACTTTGAGAGTCAGAATGGTCCATCAAAAAAAAATGTGGGATGGCCCTCCCTGGTCCTTGGGGGCTCAATTCCCAAATGAGGTCCAATGGACATGCAGAACACTAATAGGAAACCATAGGTGGATTGTCAGAGGTGACAATTACCTTATCATTGACCTTGAGTGACATCAAAGATCAAACTTTAGCCATCTCATAAAACCTTTAACAAGAACGTTTATTTATTTATTATTTGTAATTTGGGCACATCAATATATCATGTAACATATAAGATGAACACATGAGTAAGTAAGACCGATACCCATACAGGGCTACATTATCCGTGCTGCATGGTGGAGCTACCTTACTCTAGAAATTCCTCCCAAGTTGCACTTTGTTTTATGAGGATTTTCTTCCACCTCTTCGACCATTTTAATCGAACTACTAATGGTATCATCTTAAAATAAATCAGGACTAAAAGCCTATTATTATATAATATATATAGGACTTAAAGGACTATTATTCTGAATGATGAAATGAAGCCAGAAGAAAACTGGTATAAATATAACTAATTAATGACCCCAGGTTATTATTGGACTTAAATTATTTTTAGTTCTCAAGATTTTGACTCATATTTTATTAAAATGCTAACAGCAGACTCCATAATCTTATCTATGAGTCACACTTTTGAGTGCAAGAGACAAATACACACCCTGCTGTTTCCTGTCACGTCTTATAAGGATTGATAGAACAGATACAACATGATGGGTCTTGGTACTTATAAACTGCTAAGATTCTTCCATCTAAACTGCTCTTTTTTCTTCAATACTAACCGTAAAATGATCTTCTCTTCTAAATCTATTGACAGAAAAAAACAAAAGAAAGGCAGTGGAAGCAAAACGAGCTACACAGCCAGGTAATTATTAATTTATGTTTTTTTAAAAATAATTTTATTATTATTATTTTTTTTTTTCTCTTTGTTAATTTGTTAAATTTAATGCAAAAAGGTACGAACTGATGAAATTAAGGCCACCACAATTATGGTTTTCTTTCTTTCTTTCTTTCTTTCTTTCTTTCTTTCTTTCTTTCTTTCTTCAGCAATACTGCCCAGGACCATGGCTGTAAAAAGTAAGCTGTAAATATGAGTGTTTTGGCTTTATGAGATCATTATTGTTTCACACCGTACATACCATGTAAGCAGTAAAATGATGAGGAATGCCCAAGGTGAAGCAGGGTTTCTGTTTCCGATACCACCACATCCTCATGTGAGACTGTCATCACTGCAATTAGCATTGTGATGTTTTTCTTTATGCAGCTATTACTAGTGTCGACTGATGATCAGATGCCCTGATTAACTATTTGGAATGTGTTGGCTTAAATGTACATGGATAACATAATTTGCTCTAGTCAAAAAAAGCATTTAAAGAATACCAGTTCTTTAATCACTGCAAGTTGTCTAGGGTGTGCTCTGCCCTCGTCTAGAGTCGGCTGAGAAGCGTGCCAACCGTCCTGTGACCTTAATTAGGATTAAGCGGTTCGAAAAATTAATGCTGAATGAGTTCTTTCATCAACAATTGATGCAAGTAGTGCCATTCTTGCATTTGATGTGAAATATGTGAGTAAATTTAGTGGATTGTAGAATTGAATAATAAGACCAACCTGATCTGGCAAGGCGGCACTGTGGCACAGTGGGTAGCGCATGTCAGCCTCACAGCAAGAAGGTTCCGGGTTTGAATGTTGGGCTCGGGCGTTCCTGTGTGGAGTTTGCATGTTCTCCACATGCTTGCATGGATTTCCTCTGGGTACTCTAGTTTTCTCCAACAGTACATAAACATGCACAATAGGCTAATTTGCTCTTTTCAATCTCTCCTTGGTGTGAGTATAAGTATGCATGGTTGTATGTGCCAGGGTGCACCCTGCCCTCACCCAGAGTCGGCTGAGATGGGTGCCAGCCTCCCCACAACCCTAATTAGGATTAATTTGTGGCTTATAAAATGAATGAATAAACCTAATCTGGAACCTAACAAGCAGGAACTCAAAGATTAGTTTACAGTCGATCGAGTCCAGTTTAATACACACAGCTGATCGTGGCTGGAGGTCCACGGAAGCTAATTGGCTGAGCTCTCACGGGAGGGATGGGCAGCATAATCTGACTTCCCTGTCACTCAAGGCGATCGCCAACCAATCATGGGTGTCTGCGAGCTCATGCGTATGAGGGGGCAGATAGTGCTTTCCCTCTGAGTGTGTTAGACTGCCCCAAAATGCAAATGGTGCTGCAGTTCAAAAAGAGGCAGGTGGCTAGCATTGCATGTCACAGTGGATGCTTTCACCCCTTCCTGGTCGATGGTGATCGTGTGATAAGGAAAGCAATACTTGATGGGTTGGAATTGGATACGACTAAATTAGAGAGAAAAATGGGGAACCCCCCCAAAAAAAACAAAAAAAACAAGAGATTACTTTACAGTACTTCAGCAACAGCTTGCTGCCCCCTCTCAAATCTCTGTTTTTCTCTTTCACATTAATAAAACCAAAGAAGTCCCAAAGAAAAATGAGTTGTTACTATGGATAAACAATAAATGCATGAATATAGACCTGTGACTTTAAATACTATCAGCACTGCTGTTCTAGAAAATTAAATCTAAATTAAAACTAATCAGATGCATGGATTCAACTCCCCTGCATTATTCATCCGACTCCAAAGGAGTGAGGACAAGTGTAGTCATAAAGGTCCTTATTAAAATCTTAACTACAACTGGCATAAGAAAATTGGACCCGTTAAATAACAAACTTACTCGACTAAAAGTCTGACAGACTTTCTGTACACTCATGACAGCCGGGGAAAAAAATGAGCGTTTAATTGGCTGTTACATCACGCTGTAATTGCAGAGGAGTCTGAAGTCCTGACAAGTCAGGCTTGGAAATAGACGGGGGAAAAAAAGATTTAAAAAAGCAGAAAGTGACTGACGGATGAAATGTTCATTTGATGTCAGAGAATATTACAGTAATGCCACTGAAATGATGGAAAAGCGTAAAGGCAGCATGTTTTCTTATTTCTGCAGGTGACAAAGGAATACGGTCGGCTAAACCAGATCCCAAAGAGAAGAAATCTTCTCTTAGATCAACCCCAGAAGAAACGGAAGTTAGCAGCAAGCCTGCACCAGGAGAGAAAGGAGCTGATTCAGAAAGTACGAACCCACGAGTTTGATATTTGATTTTATAAATAACCAAACAAGTAAATATATAAATAAATAAGTCGGCATGGTGGGAGAGTGGTTAGCACGTCCGCCCCACAGCTAGAAGGTCCTGGGTTTGGTTCACTGGCTCGGGGCGTCTCTATGTGGAGTTTGCATGTTCTCCCCATGCTTGAGGGAGGTTTCCTCCAGGTACACTAGTTTCCTCCCACAGTGAAAAACATGCACAGTAGGTTGAGTGGAGGTTCCAAAATTGCCCCTAGGAGTGATCGCGAGTGTGAGCATGAATGAAGGTTGTATGTGTGTTGTTCCTGCAGTGGTCTGGTGAGCTGCTCAGGGTACACCTCGTCCAGAGCTGGTTGAGGTGGGCACCAGCCTCCCCACGGCCCTAATTATGTATCAGGGACAGAAAATGAACAAATAAATATATACGTACATTTTATTTAAAATGTATAAAAAATATAAAAATAGTTCTTAAAAATATCTCTTTAAATCATTTTTATTTTGAATTTTTTTTTCTTTTTTACCTGAAAACACAGCTGATCCACCTGCCCAGACAAGTGAGCACAGTTTTACAGTTTAATATGCATGGTGCCACAGTGGTATGTCTGCCTAAGAGCAAGAAGGTCTTACTCTTCAGTCAGGCGTTCCTGTGTGGTTTGCATGTTCTTCCTTTGCTTGCAGGGGTTTCCTCCGTGTACTCATGGACATTAATTTAATTGGTCATTCCAATTTTACCCTGATTGTGAATGTGAGTGAGAATTGATGCGTACGTATGTGTGTGTGCGCACATGCGTGTGTGTGTGTGTGTGTGTGTGTGTGTGTGTGTGTGTGTGTGTGTGTGTGTGGTTGTGTCGGCCCTGCGATGATCTGGTGAATCGTTCAGGGTGGACTCCACCTTTGTAGGAGTACCATATTATCTGGACTATAAGTCGCACTTTTTTCATAGCTTGGCCAGGGGGGCCACTTATACTCCAGAGCGACATATATATGTGACATTATTAACACATAATAAAAAAATAAAAAATAACTGGCAACCACATTTCACATGTTGATTATTTTCTCCCTGGCAACCACAAGAGGGCGCTCTTGGGTTGTGAATTCAGTCTAATTTTGCTGAGATGCTTTGTCAATAAGACTCTTACAGCACCGGAAATTAAGTCAAAAGAGACCTTTATTGTGAAGTCTTAACAGGAAGGCTTTTATTTCTTGTAGATCGGGTACTTGACAGAAAAAGTTTTGTTGTTTTGGTCAAGGCTGACCCATATTTCCAATGATCCGGAAAGACAGCGCATTTATTGTGAACGT
>JAQNCB010000017.1:4808415-4822389 GCA_030068295.1 Euristhmus nudiceps | reverse complement strand
GTGTGTGTGTGTGTGTGTGTGTGTGTGTGTGTGTGTGTGTGTGTGTGTGTGTGTGTGTGTGTGTGTGTGTTGTCCCTGTAATGGTCTGACAAGCTCTTAAGGGTGTACCCTGACTTCACCAAGGTCGGCAGTCAGCAGAGACAGGCTACAGTTTGCCTTTTCCCCCCATGTTTGTGTCCAAAAACAGTCCAAAAATATGCACATTAGGTCAACTGGCTACTTTGAATTGTGCTTGGGAGTGAATATGAGTGTGAATGAAAGTGTCTCTGTGTATTGGCCGTCCAGTAGATGGGTGACCTGTACCACGCCTCTTGCTCAAAGTCAGCCGGGATCCCGGTGTCTCTGTGACCTTAACGGTATGAATGAAGGAATGAGTGAACTATGGGTGTCTATTATCGATTTTCTGCATCACTCTCTCTCTCTCTCTCTCTCTCTCTCTCTCTCTCTCTCTCTCTCTCTCTCTCTTTGTTTTCCTTCTTTTTTTTAAAGAAACAAAGCAAAACAAAAAAATCCAGAAGGATAAGTTCATGTAAAGAATGCACACTCAGTACGTACATGCCCACAAACAAAGCACAACTGTACTGAAGAACTGAGCGGTCTCATTAAATAGATTCCGGTGCATGGTGCTGATCTTCCAGATTATAATTAAAACCATGTGCAATGGCTCCCTCTGATATCAGGAGAAGGTCTGGCAATGTTTTATTATCTGCTCTCTGTCCTCTAGTAATGGAAGAAAAATAAATGCTTCACTCCCAAGGTGGTTATATTTTTGATTAGATTTGTATCCTTCTTTGCATGATTACTCTGAAAGGTACTATATCTGCAGATTTGAATGAAATTTCTTCCAGAGGTAGGGCAATAAAGATTCTACTAGATTTTAAAGATGAGCTGGATCAAATTCTGGATCTGGGAATTTTGTAAAGGATTCTTTAATGTTGGGAGATAGGGTGACTTTTTGTAAGTGTGGTATTACGGCAGGCTCAGAATGGAGTGCTGTGTACTTTGTTATATTATTTTCGCTTGGCGGAGGTTTGTATTTACAAACAGGCCTCGTTCATTTAGCTAAATATGCTGCATTAATTGTTCATATTAGCGTTTACATGCTTGTATTAAGGACATCCATGGAAACCCAATAAAATTAGAATCATTCATTCATTTTCTGAACCATTTAATCCTAATTAGGGTCACGGGGAGGCTGGCACCCATGTGCCAGCTGACTCTGAGCGAGGACAGAGTACACCCAAGACAGCTGGCCAGGCTATCGCGGCTAAGCAGCTACTATTGACGAAAGTCAGCAATGGTTCTTGTACACGCCTCTCACCATAGACAGTGAGAGACATGGCCTACATTTGGTAACCCAGTTAGCTGCACTGGGGGGGACAGCAGGGACAACCGTTGACAGTGGGGCTTGAACCCCCAACCCTGGGATCAGTAATCCAGCACCTTACCACCAGGCCACCACTGCCCCTAAAATCAGAATAATCATCAATTTGTGTCCGACTCGTGTAATCGAGAGTGAGTCAATTTTTTGCAAGAGGAGACCAACTAATGTAAAGCCAAACTTTATTGTCAGATTGTCAGTTATGTCAGATCCTATTATTTTCATGGATTACTCTCAAGTTTAAATTAAATTCAACAAGATATATACTGTGTCCACAAGTTGTGCAACAATTTCAGAATAATGTACCTCAACATAAAATTGCGAAGACTTTTGGCGTCTCATCATCTGCAGTACATATTATAATCAAAAGCTTCCAAAATCGAGATTAATCTCTGTATGCGAGAAACAAAGCCATAAATCAGTATTGAATGCCTGTGATCTTCGGGCCCTCCGACAACTCCGCATTGAAAACAGGCATGAATCTGTCATGGAAATCACTGCATGGGTTCACGAACACTTCCAGAATTCACAGCAGTCTTCTTTCACCTGGGGGGTGGGTGGGGGTGGTATGACTAGTTACAGGTCTGACAATGAGATTGACAATGAAGGTCAACTAGTCATAATCCCCACCATGTAAAAAATGTATAAATAATTGAGGGATTGGAACACTTTACTGATTTGTGTTCAGAAAAAAAACCCAAAAGGATACAGTAGGATAGAAGGATACATCTGCACAAGGGTAGATTTATAATGGAATGCCTGCACATTAGGCCATGCAAAACACTTGGAACTTCATGGTACAGTCAAATCAGCTGTATGCAAACAATGTACTAATAATTTAGTTTAATGTTTCACTCAGCAGTAAACATATGCAAATTCTCACTGACCAAATCACACATCTGTCTGGCAAGGGATTGAACGAGTTCTAACACAGAGAGAAAATCAGAGAGCATTTTTGGCTAACGTATTGACATCAATGGAGACAGCAGGTGTTAAAACACACATGGGTACCAGGGAACTGTAGGCAAATGTTTAATCATAGTACACCAGTGGTTTAAGATGTTCCAGGAAATTAACGTTCCCGCAGAACTCATTTCAACCTGAAAATCTAGCTGATGATATAAGGGGATTATCAGGCATAGATACAGTTGTCTACCATATATGGCTGTTCTTCATCATCTTAAAGTTGGAAGAAAGAACTGAATTTCATGACTGTGGTGGATATTTACTGGTATGTATTACAAATTAATTCAATGATAATAGACCACACCCATCAGTGAGTGTGGCCCATTGTAGTTGAATGCAATTTATGCAGTGGAACATCTGTCAAACAAGTTAGTACCTGTTATCACTGATATCCTTATAGCAGGTATAAACGGTCATTACATCATAAACCACTCTCATTTCTTTATAAACAAACAAAGAAACAAATAAATAAACAAAATAATAGTGAGGCACAAATACATTGAAAAGGTACATCTGCTGAATACATTTGAATTATGGTGACAAGTGCGATTAACCTGAAAAGCCTGGCTAGGTTCAAAGATATGGGTTTTCTCTACATTTGTGACTTCACTGTGACCTTGACCTTTGACCTTGACCTCCAGAAGTCAAATCCTTTTTAGGACTTGAGAGGGGTCCAAGTATGGCTGAAATTCATCCATTAGTTTGGTCAGGAAACTGTTCACAATCAGAAAGACAGACGGACGGACAGGTGTACAAGTGCCTATGATCACAAAACGCAATTAACAAGAACCTGCAAAGGGTAAAGTTTTTTCATATAGATATCAAAAATCTGTGCAAACTATAAAGGTAGTTGGAGAGCGTAAACCTCTGCCAAGCTGGAAAAGAATTAAAGAAAGTGCACAACATCTCTTGCTGGGAATCTCCTGCTGCTTTTGATGTCAATTCACAGCGATTAGTAATAAGCCAATATTTCTGACATTATCAGTCGTGTCTATATGTGTGTGTACATGTGTGAGAGCGCGCACGTGTGTGTGGACATAAAGTTATAATGTCTTCCCACTGATTGTTCCCTGATCCAAATGTACAAATGTTCAAATGTGTGTAAAGAGCCAGGAGTCATTCCCACAAGCAAATACATGGAAGTAGATTTCAAGTGACTGCGATACGAGACGATGCAGCTGGCTACCCGCGATGCTTTCGCACCCTTAAAAATGAGTACAAAGTCATTACATTGTAAAAGAACTGATGGGTCGTGCAATCAAGTTTATACCAAAGGAATACAAAACAGTCATCGATCTCTACATCCTTCATTTTCCATTTATCAAAAAATCCATTTATGGATATGTATAAAGCATGAAATTTGTAATATTTCATGAATAAACTTGTAACATCATTGTTGAATGTCCGAATGATATACTACCAGCTTATTTTCATACACTTGCATGGCTGCGATGGTTGCTTCATCAAAGCCACTGATTTAAATATACATCCGGCCACATGTGCCTGGCAAAGCACGGACCCAGGGCAAAGTATCAGCACCAGTAGATCAGGACATTAGTGTCTCCAGACTATCATAGAAATTAGTCTCTAATCAAAAGCCGAGCAAAGAAAAACTCTCCAAGTCAGTTAATTTAATTTGATGAATATGTTTTGCAGAATGTCCGGACAGGTGACGTTATTGATTCTGTGTTGCGTGCTCTGTTCTGCTCACGGAGAAAATCCATCGTGGTTCCAGAACATCTCAACAAATCTCTTCAGGTCTCCTGGGGATATTGTGCTTGGTGGACTTTTTCCCATTAACCAGCTGACCAGCAACTTGACCGAGAGGGTAGAACCGGATGATATCCAGTGCAAACGGTACGTACAGTAAATTATAAGTATAGGTATGAAAGAGGTATTAAAGATGTAAGAGGAAATGTTGACTCTAAAAGAAGAATGAAACACCGATTTTGGCATTTAAAAATACTTCTATCTATCCATTTGCTGGACGGCTATCTCAGCTGACAGTGGGCGAAAGATGGGGTACGCCCTATCCATAGCAGGGCTAACACACGCACAGCCATTCATTGCCACACTCACACCTGTGGGTAATTTGGAACAGCCAATTAGCCTGATGTGCATGTCACTGGACTGCGGGAGGAAACTGAAGTACCTGGAGGAAGCCCATGCAAGCAAAGGGGAGAATAAGTAAATCCGTACAGAAGTGTCTCGGGATTGGAATCCAGGAACTTCTTGCTACGAGGCGGTCATGCTAACCAATAAATCACCATGCCACGTATTTAAAAATACTTATAGAAGTGTTTGTATGACATTCCAGTGATACTCGGCTGATGTATGACCGCCACAACTTAACACATGTGCACTCATGTCATAAAAACAGTAAATGTCCATATAAGGAAGTCCTGTTAGTATAATGTAGTGTGATCAGAGGACAACTGTAAGAAAACTGTACGATTCTGAGCATATCAGATGACCCAGAATGCATATGAAATTTGTATGTCTATCATAACACGGCTGTAGGACATCATAGGAAATTGACCTGATGTCAAGAATTACCAATGAGAAAAAGGATACGTGTAAAACTTCACGACGAGAGTCAACTAGGGCATTTACTGTCACAAAACAATTTTGCATGAAACACCCAGCACTGTCCCAGGAATTTGGCCAATTTTCTGTCGTCGTCCCATTGTATATTTGCCGTATGGCGTATTTGACAGGAGCTTTAATAAAAATGTCGGTCTGTCCTTTTTAATCTGTTCATCGGTGTGTATAATTTTGAGAACCATACATGAAGCAAGTTTTTTCCTGTTCTCACTTATATTATAGCAGCTCATACACACATTCCCTCTCCGACCTGTCGCTTTTCTACCTCTTGAAGTTAATGCAACAAAAATTCATGCTTTTTTCATGTTATTCAGATGTCAGAAACAAAGTGAGGTATTGTGGTAATGCTGCCTGTACAAATCCTTTTATTGACTGATGTCATTCAAACATGCCATCAGACCCCTGGTATTTCCACTTGTGAAAACAATGAAGCTTTTAAGCATTTCGGGTGACGTGATGTACATTCTACATTTATGCAGTATTTACTGTACCTAGAGTAGATGAGATCTTGGAGTTGATGCCTGAGACATATTGACACCTCCAACTCCCATTGAGGGCAGAGACTAGGGGAGGTGGGGGCTGGACACCTCTGGTTAAAGGGTGTTAACATCATGGTGTTCTGATCACAATAAGCCAACTGTGCGTTTCGTAATGCGCAGGGCATCATGGGATCGTGGCTACCAAACAGACCACGAAAATTGCTGAATGCAACTTGCAGGTTAGCAACACTACAACTATTGGGGACTTTCAAAGGTGGAAAATTCACGACCTAAAAGGATTCTGTAAATGTCATGGGCTTTCCACTAACGCAAAACGTAAGGTAGAATTAGTGGCACTTGTATATGCAGCTAATATATTGAAATTATCGTGCGTTCTTCCCAAAGAAGAAGAAGCTGACGTTATACAATCCAACTATCAAGCCTTGCTGGCTGTTGGACCGAACAAAATAAAAATTCCCGATCCCATTTCTCTTACTTACGGCTGGCAAGGAGAAGCTGAGGCATTGGAGAAGTGGCCACCATGCATGTGGCTAGACATAAATGAGTATTTACTCGAAAAAGAGAGGATCACTGATGAAAAGAATTTGGAATGACTACAAGGAAGGTAAACTCTAAGGCCCATGCTCTAGCTGTTTTAAAATTGTACAGCTTTCATAGTGTCTTAGTGATGTTCGTTATATTAGCGTTAATATAATTAAATGAACCGGTAACATTATTATATCTTCATTTCTACTATATGAATATTTAGAGGGTGAGGCCTACAAGTACAACAAATTTGTCAATGTTAGACTTAAATAGTTTTCACCATTTGTAACCCACATCCCTTAAGACTTCTCTAATTATTTTCTTTATTTTTCTTATTTATTATCTGTGACTTAAAATCTGTACTAGGATTATGGTGTACATTTATGTCTGTAATCATCAGTGGCATACTCGGGTCTTAAGAATACTAGCCTTTATCGAGCTTATTTTAGCTTATAAACATTTAAAAAATAGCTATTGAAGCCTAGAATTTTTGTAAAAATAACCTCAAAATTTTTTCCCAGATTTTTCGTCGCTCTGGATCATTTCTTACTGTTGGAAATGTAAACAACGTGAATAGCGCTGGGCACACAGAAGTGCCGATTCCCTTTGTTGCACTTGTGCAAATCACAACTTTCCTTTCCAGTGTTCAAAATGCTAAAGTCTGTTTCCACAACTGGCTACAGCACAATGTACACCTGGCATTGTATTTCCACCGGTGGATTTAAGGCTTAAAGTGAAGTTAAAGTTGAATTCTTCAAGACTAAAAGTATGGCCCCATAGACAAGCACGCTACCGCAGCGTGAGTTTGGGAGCTGTGAACTCTGATCGACGCGTTTTAGGGTATGCGCACTCGAAATGCGCAATTGGCTTATTGACAGCAGTAAGATAGCTTGCAATCTTTCCTGAGTCATGAATAATTAACTGTTTCCTTGAACTAGGTGGCTGCCATCTAGTGGAAGGATGATGACTTACGGTTTCATGGTAATGGTTGATGCAACGAATGTACGACAATCACGTTCTTTGAAACCTTCAGTGGGCCACATAAAATGAGTTGAGAGGCCGGATTTAGCTTGCAGGCTTTGAGTTTGATACTTGTGGTGCAGAGAGGTACAAAACGTTTGAGTCTACGTCCTCATGGGCTGCGAGGACCATTTTAACCAGTACACAGTGTTCTGTGCATTGATGTAAATTATAAGAGTATGAGAGAATATAAGAGTCATAGTGTGTGGTTCCTCCCATGGTACTTATCATTCATTCATTTTCTGACCTGCTTAATCCTAATAAGGGTCATGGGGAGGCTGGCACCCACCTCAGCCAATGGTGTTTATCATAGCTACATTCCAGACACTTAACTTATTGTGATTCAGACACAGCGCTAGGCTTTAAAGACCTTCTGAGTGAAATCTTTTTCTCTGTGACAGAATTAATCAATATGGACTTGCATTGGCACTAGTGATGAAGTATACGATAGACGAGATCAACGCTACGCCCGGCCTCCTTCCAAACGTGAAGCTGGGATTTGAGAGCTATGATGACTGCGGACAGTCATCGGTCATCATGAAATCCACTCTCCGTTTCTTCACCACAGCTTCCTCAGATGAAGTGGAGGTCATGTGTAACTATACTGAGTACATGACCAGAGTTCACGCTGTCATTGGTCCGTACAGCTCGGAAATGGCCTCTGTCATTGGCCAGCTAGTGAGCTTTTTCTTAATGCCCCAGGTAAGAACTGCATTAAAAAAAAAAGTTTGAAGAACAAGTTGGTTTCTGCACGAAAATGTAGGAAAAGTGTGTTGGGGAGCATTTAAGAAAAATATAATCGGAGCTGAAATGAATAAACTTCAAGAATCAGTTTTACTCCCTCATAGAAACAACATTCATTTATTCATTCATGCATTTGTTTGTCGAACTGCTTGCCCCTACTCGAGCCATGAGGTGGATAGCGCCTATCTCAGCCGACTAAGAGTGAAGGTACACTCTGAAGAATTCGCCATCTGACTGCATGGCCAGCACTCACCCATTCACATCTAGGGTCAGTCTGGAATAGACAATTAGCCTAATTTGAAAGTATTTGAACTGTGGGAGGAAACCAGAGTACCCAGAGGAAATGTATGTAAGCACGGGGAGAACATGCATACTCCACACAGAAAGGTCCTTGCCAAGCCCAGGACTTGATGCCAGGACCATCTAGGTGTGAGGCAGACATGCTAACCACTACACTATGGTGCCGCACAAAACAACACATTAAATCAAAAATAATTTTAAATGTACATGCTAGCATATGTTCAATATTGGTAAACGTATATTATTAGCATATTTTAACAAATAATAAATTCTAACAAACAAGCAAATTAATACATTAATAACGTCAATAAAGCAATTATTAGCTAACTCATTTTCATACTAACTGCTTTTCCTTACAGGTCAGCTACAGAGCCACCAGTGATGGGTTCAGCAACAAGCTGACGTACCCGTCATTTATGCGCACTGCCCCCTCTGACAAACGGCAGGCTTTGGGCATTGTGGGGCTGCTGAAGGAGTTCGGATGGAACTGGGTGGCAGTGATTGGCAGCGATGAGACTTACGGCAAAGAGGGGAAACAGCAGGTGTCCCAGAATGCTGCCAACCAGGGCATTTGTGTAGCATATGAAGGGCTGATTCCAGTTTACGAAGACCCGGTTCCCATTATACTGGAGATCCTGAATGGTATAGAGGAGGCCAATGTGGGTGTAGTGGTGGTTTTTGCATCATCCACGGCAAGCGCCGCATTCTTCAAGGAAGTGAGTGAGAATTATACTGTGTTTTCACTGATACTCGAATTTTTATAGATTATGCATGACGGATGAGTATGTCCTGCAGCAATACAACCAGAATAAATAACACAGTGTAGTCTTACAGGTTAATAATCAGTGCTACGGTGATTTGATGAAGAGTCACTGGTACTAACTGGAAGCTGATTATTTTCCGAAAACGGAACACCTTAAACTGTTTAATTCCGACAGTTAGTCAGAAACAGAAGAAAATATTTGACTGTTTATGAAATGTTGTATGTGTTATTCCTTTATATCTGCATTTAATGTGCTATAAAAATAAAATCTGGGCATAAAAGTCATTAGAGAATATTTATATCATATTTTCAAAGAGGAATAAATATTTTTAAAGTTTTAAACGGATGTCATTTTAAATATCTGTGAAGTCTAACACAGTACATGCATTGTTATAATTTAAATGTATTTGCTTCGTCATTTGATCCTAAGGGTACGCAAACTTTCAGCACCCAGCTGGAACTCTTAACACATGCGAAACAAGTGAACTCAACTGTGCACTCACACAAACATAAAAGTCTTAACGAGACATGAATAAGTAATCTTAGTTAAAATAATTTCTGATATCCAGATAAAAAGGGAACAAAACTAATTAAAAAAAAAAAAGATTGACGAGCTGCTCCCAAGTGGCGCATCAACAAAGTGTGTTGTTTAACCCGGAGATCGCGAGTTTGAATCCGGTTTAATGCACACAACCATCTGTGAACGTTAGTCCATGGGAGCTAATTGGCCGAGGTCTTATGGTAGGGAGGGACGTCATCTGCTCACTTCCCTGTCACTCACAGCGATCGCCAGCCTATCATGGGCTTCGGAGAGCTCATATGTACGAGGGGGCGGAGAGCGCTTCCCCTCAAAGTGTGTCAAATCCCCAGATACACATGCGAAGCAGTTCGAAAAGAGGCTGGTGGTTAGCATTGCATGTCACGGAGGGTGCGTGTGCATGCTTTTGCCCTTCCCTGGTCAGTGGTGGTCATGTTATAGGGAAGGCAATACCTGATGGGTGGGAATTGGATACGAACAAATTAGAGAGATGCTTTCACAGAGATATCACTCACTCCTACTCATTTACTGAGAACCCACTGTGCTAAGATCCCTGGGAAAGGTCTGAACTGCAAGTGTGCCTCTGTTCACCCAGCAGTATAAATGGGTACCAGTAAAAAAAAATACTGGGAAGGTAACCTGTGATGGACTAGCATCTCATCCAGGAGGAGTTGAACTCTTAGTCACTTCACACTACAGAAACGGGAGATAAGCACCGGCCTGATGAGCCACTAGGCTCGGGTGTAAAAGCCCACAGACTTACCTACTCATTTACTGAATCGCTTAACCTTATCGGGGTCACTGGGAGGCTGGAGCCTATCTCAGCCAGCATTGGGAAAAGGCTGGGTGCACCCTGAACCGACCTCACCCAGACCATCATGGGGTCAACATACACACAAACATTCACACTCACACCTAGGGGTAATCTGACACAGCTGACTAGCCTAGTGTGCATCTCTTCAAGCTGTGGGAGGAAACAGGAGTACCTGGAAGGAACCCACACGAGCACAGGGAAAACATGCAAACAACACCCAGAAACATCCTTACTGAGCCCAGGATATGAGCCCAGGAATGTTCTTGCTGTGAGGCGGACATGCTAACCACTACACCGCCATACCTTGACAGATATGGTTTTCACTAACTAACTAACTAGCTAACTAACTAGCTAACTAAGTACTAGTCTCTCAAAAACTGTGGACAGACAGACAGCTAACCCACCACTGATAAAAACACAATCTTCTAAGCTAAAAGTGATAATTTTCTTTGTACCTGTGGATCGTTGCCTATTTTGCAGGTAATCAGGAGGAACATGACTGGAGTATGGATAGCTAGCACATCATGGACTGTACACAGCAGAGTCATCACCCTTCCAGGCATTCAGACCATCGGCACTGTGCTGGGCTTCACTGACACGACCCAGCCCATCGACCTGCTCAGTCCGTATGTACGGCAGCTTTTCACCACGATGGAGCAGAAAAGACTCCAAGAGCAAATCCCGCATCCGGATCCTGATGCCTCCCCACTGGATAACCCATGTCCAGGCTGCTGGAGTCTTTCTCCTGCAAATGTGAGCATCGTTGAAACCGAGTTGGTGCAGCGCACTGCGTTTAGCGTCTACTCTGCTGTCCACAGTGTGGCCCAAGCCCTGCACAACATGCTTGGCTGTGATGCATCCAAGTGCACCAGGCAACCTGATACTGAAAATATCTATCCGTGGCAGGTAGGACTTCAGTCTACATCAATAAAATGATATTCCACGTGCTAAGTCCTGAACTCAACTGAAAGTCAACTCCTTGTCTTGTCACAGTTGCTGCCGTGGGTGCAGAAGGTTTCTCTGTCACTGAATGGAATACAAATCAAGTTTGACGCCGAAGGAAACCCGAGTATCGGCTACGATTTATTAGGATGGGCCTTTCAAAATGACACCGTGACCTTTAAAAACATTGGGACCTTCAACAATAATCTGACAATCGATAAGAAACTCATAAAATGGCACACAACGAATAATACGGTACTTAGGAATCCTCTGAGGTCTACATCAACTGACTTTACAGATTTTTTTTTTTAATCTGACATTAAATATTAGGTTTATTACAGGTTCCTACATCAAGATGCTCCTCAGATTGCCTAGCAGGACAAGTGCGCATTGTTAAGGGATTTTATTCCTGCTGCTTTGACTGTAGTGACTGTTTAGAGGGAACCTACCAAAACAACACAGGTGAGTCTGTCAGAATTTTCACTTTATATATAGTACAACTGTTCTATATGCAAGTGTATTGCATTTACTTGGAAAAAAATTAAACAAAGAAAATTTCTATCAAAAGTAGTTGTAGAGCACAGTGGATGCCTGGTGGTAAGGATTACCTATCCCAAGGTAAGGTGTTCAAGTCCCACTATCACCGGGTTGTCACTGCTGTCTCTCCAGTGCTGCTAACTGGGTTATCAAAGGCCAGCCGTGTCCCTCAATGTCTGTGGTGAAAGATATGTATTAGAACCATTGCTGATTTTCATCAACAGTGGCTGCATAGCCGTCGGCATGTTTCTGCCCTGAGATGGCTTGGCAAGCTGACCAGGGTGTACTCTGTCCTTGCCCAGAGTCGGCTGTGATGGGCACCAGCCTCCTAGCAACCCTAACTAAATAGGATTTAGCGGTTCAGAAAATGAATGAAAATAAAGTCCATCATTTGTATGTAGTGTGTATATCCAGAGCCAATACTGACCTTGACCACGGTATCGCCAATGTTAAATGTATTATTA
This sequence comes from Euristhmus nudiceps, assembly GCA_030068295.1. NCBI lineage: Eukaryota > Metazoa > Chordata > Actinopteri > Siluriformes > Plotosidae > Euristhmus > Euristhmus nudiceps. Next base: position 4,810,291 of record JAQNCB010000017.1, on the reverse strand, counting down.
ACATGTTTACATTTGATTTCACTTCTTTCAAAGATGATATCCAATGCACCAAATGCCCTCAACGCCAGTGGTCCACCTTCCGCAGTACAGGCTGCGTCTTCCCTACCTACGAGTACCTGGCTTGGTCGTCCTTTGAATCGGTAGCACTGATGCTGGCTGGACTCGTGCTGCTGTCATTGCAGACAGCAATGGGTGTACTGTTCTTCCAACACAGAGGGACCCCTCTATTGAAAGCATTGGGAGGACTGCTGTGTGGTTTGGGTCTGATAAGTCTGATGGGAAGCTCTATTAGTCTGGTGCTGTTCCTGGGTGAGCCGAATGACATCACTTGCCGTATACAGATATTTCTGTATGTCATGTTTCCCACTGTGGCTCTGTCCACCATCCTGGCTATCTCCATGCAGGTGAGCCAAAAAGTCACATTTCCATAATTTGTGGACGTGCTGTGCAAATCGTATCTTCTGTTTGTGTTGACAGATTGTTTATGTGTCTGAGTTCCCTGAAAAAGCTCCGGACAACATCGAGAACCTCCAAGGGCTTGGCAGCTGGGGTCTGGTGCTAGCATGTTGTGGCATTCAGTCAGGGCTTGTTGGCTGGTTTATCCATGATGGGCCTTCCCTCACCAAGTGGGTGGACAGCCTAGAGGTAAATTTTGTGACACGATTCCTGCCCTGCCCAACTGATCCCATACTGAACTTTGGCCTCATGCTGGGTTTCAACGGCCTACTGGCCTTGATCTGCTTCATGTGTACCTTCATGGCACCAAAGCCGGTCAGGCAGTACAACTTTGCCAGAGACATTACCATCGCCAGCCTGATCTATTGTGTAATATGGGTCATATTTATTCCAATCTATGCTGGCCTGGGTCACAAAGAGAAGGCGATTGCTCAAGTAGTATTCAATTTGATTAGCAATACAGCGCTCACAGTCGGTTATTATCTTCCAAAGTGTCACCTCTTGGTTAAGGAACCAGACCTCAACAAAAATGAATATTTCGCCTCGATCTTAGAGGGAGTGCCACCGATACCCCCCGAGGAGCCGCCACAAGATAAAGCCAAGCAAGACAATCAAAAAGATAATAAAGAAGAAACTAAAGAGGGAGATAAAAATGAGGGGAAGGAAGAAAATAAACAGGATAACAACTAACCATGTTGCTCTGTTATGTGATAGGTCTAGACATGGGTGGAACATGTATGTAGAAACTATACTCAAAACCTTACTCAGTTAGAAGTTGAAGTTAAAGTAAACAAGTTGCTACTTTTAAAATGTATTCAACCATAACAATTTAACTGATGGGTTGGCACAGTGATGTAGTAATTAGCATGTTCACCTCATGGCAAGAAGGTCCTGAGGTTGAGTCCTGTGCCCAGTGAGGCCCTTTCTGTGTGCAGTTTACATGTTCTCCCAGTGCTTGCTTGCTTTCCTCAGGGTACCTCGGTTTCTTTCCACGGTCTAAAGACACTCCAATTAGGCTAACTGGCTGCTCCAAATTGCCCCTAGGTGTGGATATGAGTATGAATGGTTGCATGTGTGCTGGCTCTGTGGTAAACTGGCCAGCTGTACAGGGTATTAGGCTCCTGCACCTACATCATAAATACCACGTGACTTCCGGGTCCCTCACCATATTGCCGGTCAAACAAAGGAAAAAGCCACTACAGCATTAGCACTGATTACCACCGAGCGATAAGGATTACTTCACATATTCGGAGATAATGACTGCGAATCCAGGTATGAGAGTTTTATCCGAAGTTGTGCAGCACCTTGAAGGCGACAGAAGATCGAGGTATCTCGAAAAACTGAATATTCTTGGTATCGAAGATCCGTATTTGATGCCCGGAACAATGTTTTCACCACTGGCTGATTTGAAGCGACGCAA
>JAQNCB010000017.1:4633639-4646607 GCA_030068295.1 Euristhmus nudiceps | reverse complement strand
ACACACAGACACACACACACACACACACACACACACACACACACACACACTTGCCTGTATCAGTGATAAAATTACCCCCAGCAGAAAGACAGACAGACAGACAGACAGACACACACACACACACACACACACACACACAGCTTAACAATTTTATTAGACCGCATGTCACAACTGAAAGAAATGTAACTTATTTTGGCCACATTTGGAACAAGAAATGAGACAGACAGGCAGAGACTCCAAATTTGAATCCACCTGAACAAATATGGGATTGAACTGATTCACAAATTGATCACATAAAGATTTTCTCCAATGGCAGTCTTAGGGAACAGCTACAAACTCTTTGGAACACAGTGCTGCAGGAATTGCGGAAAAATAAGTTAAAATAATGGCATGAAGAATCCCTGCCGTTCTGTCAGTCTGAGGAACGCCAAACTAAATACTGAACAGAGTTTTCTGTTCAATTTTGTGTTTTATATTCAAGTAATTTGTTCAAATAGGGCAAGAGTAGTGGATAGCACATCCATCTCACTGCAAGGAGGTCCTGGGTTCAAGCAAGGGTGGATTCTGCGTGCATGTGCTCCCCATGCTTTTGTGGGCTTCTTCTGGGTTATCCGGTTTCCTCCCACAGTCTAAAGACATGCACATTAGGTTACATTAAATGGCTGTCCCAGATTGCCCCTCATGTGAATTGTTTTGTATGTGTCGGCTTTGTGATAGAGTGGCAGGCCATTCAGGGTGTACCCCATCTTTGTCCTGAGTCGGCTGAGATATGCCCCAGGCTTCCTTTCGCGAACTTAGTCTGGGATAAAAGCAGTCTGACGAATAAATGAAAATATTTTGGAGACCAAAAACCGAAACTGTGCCAATACAACAATTCCCTCTGTGCACAAAAAGAGGACGCTCCAGGAAAACCTGAGGTGCCACAGACTGCCCTGAATCTGAGCCTGACTGAACACCTTCAGAACACTGGGGTAGGGTGGTGTGATGATGTACAGTTGCTTATTCTTTTCTATACCAACAGTGTTTTCTTTTTTTTAACCACAGCAATTCCTCAGTGATTACTCATCTCATTTATTAATAAAAACAATATTCTTTGAGTCGCATGGAGGCTCTGCGTTATTGCCCCACAGTGAAAAGGATCCGGGTTTAGATTTCGTGGAAGCCTGGATTGTTTCTGTATGGCGTTTGCATGTTCTCCCCATGCTTGTGTCCAGGTCTCTTTGGGAACTCAGTTCTCTTTGAGCCTCAGTCCGTTCTTATCAAAGCCTCAGATTTATGTTTATTTTTCATTATCAGTTCTTTTTGGCTGAATATAAAGGTGCCCAGCATGTCCGCCTCACAGCAAGAAGATCCTGGGTTTGATTCCCAGCCTGGGCGTGTCTGGGTGGAGTTTGCATGTTCTCCCCATTCTTGCGTAGGTCTCCTCCAGGTACTCCAGTTTCCTCTCACAGTTCAAAAACATGCACAGTAGGCTAATTGGCTGTTCCAAATCTCCCCTAGGTGTGAGCGTGACTGGTTGTGTGAGTGTCTGCCCTGCGATGGACTGGCAAGCTGTCCAGGATGTACCCCGCCCTCGGCCAGAGTCGGCTCAGATGGGCGCCAGCCTCCCCATGACCCTAATTAGGATTAAGCAGTCCACAAAATGAACAATGATGAAATGAATGGTTCAGAAAATGAATGAATGAATAAAGGTGCATGTCCTGGCAAAACCACCCCAGTTCACTCAGTGGTGTAGTGGTTAGCATGTCCAGGTCACAGCGAGAAGGTTGTGGGTTCAATTCCTGGGCTCTGGTGTTTCTTTGTAGAATATGCACGTTTGCTCCATGCTAACATGGGTTTTCTCTGGGCACCCCGTTTCCTCCCACAGTACAAAGACATGCACATTAGGCTAACTGGCTGTTCCAAATTGCCCCTAATTGTGAGCGTGAATGGTTGTGTATGTTACCCTGCTAAGGACTCGTGAGCTGTTCGAGGCCTACCCGGTCTTTGCCCAGTGTCGGCTGAGATAAACAAACAATTCTAAAATATAACATAACCACAGGCGTAGGCTGGTGTTGAATAGAAATTTTAATCAGCATTGTGGGATGTATTTAGAATTTTTTGAATAACCAATGAATGTAATGGATATCAGTGATTGACAGGTCTTTACCTCCACTTCTTTCTGAGAGTCGCAGGAGTGTGCAGCCCCATCACAGGCACACACCACGTAAGATGGTGGTGTGTGTTTATTTTCTGCTGGTCCAGTCGTGAGGCGGTGCTGATGTCTGTGACATGGAAGTGTGAATGCATGTGGAGCGAGTGCGACTGCTTTAGCCATGAGGTTTGGAATTTGGAACAGCCAGTCAGCCTACTGTGCTTGTTTTCATATGGTGGAAGAAAACTGGACTACCTGGAGGAAACCCATACAAGCACGGTGAAAACATGCAAACTCCATACAGAAACGTCCTGATCCCAGGCTGTCCCGTTGTGAGGACGTGCCAACCACTGCGCCACCGTGATGCCCTTCAGTAGGTTTAATAATGAAAATATTTTCCTGTTGTAAATTCAAATGTTTTTTTTTTAATTTAAATTGTATTGGTACTGCCGCTCCCAAGTGGTGCATCGGCAAGGTGTGCAACTATTAACCTGAAGATCGCAAGTTCGAGTCCGGTTTAATGTACACAATGAATGCATTGGGTGGGGTTGTCCAGCACAAGCAAACAAAAGTAAACAAAAGGATTTACTTAGTAAGTGACATTTTAGATGATAAAAAACCATGTTCAAGAAGCAACTATGGCTAAAAATTTAGAGGAAATTGGTGTAAATGGTGACCTATTTGAGCCAGAGTGGGAGGAGTCTCTTGTGGAGACAGTGAGACGTCACATTCTAGTGACTCTGAGGACGAATGAAATATGAAGTGATGTCGGTGACGTAGCCCATCCAATCCAAGACTGTGTCACTACCAGGATTCAATGAGGAAGGCAACATGTCCTTGAGCATGCTGAGTGTAGCAGCACTTGCACGTATTTTCACAAGGGGTGAGGACAGATGTTGCCAGAAGGAACCACTGGTGTCAAAAGGAATCGATTTAAAGAGCTACTAATGCTAATTCACCACAGGCACACTTTAAATCAAAAGACTGTGCATGTTTACAAATGTCACTAGCCCCGCCCCATTTGTATTTCACATATATGAATGGAGGGGATAGTAGGGATGTGTTTTCTAAGATGGGTGAAGATGCTTGGAGTGTGTGCGGCTGAAAGACCGCGTCAGCAGAAGTGATTTCAGGGCTAAATTTCTGCAGAGCAAGCAAATGGAAAACACGTTTCAATGGAAAAACTCAAACCCCCCCTCCACTACACACACACACTCACACACACAAACACACACACAACTCTAGAGTCAAATGAAGACAGAAAAGAAAGTATTAATAGGAGATCAGTGGATGTGACAGCAGTCATCAACCTCCATTCCAGTGTAGTTGTCTAATAGCACTTAAACTGGGGTGAGAATCAGAGGAGTCTTTCCCCTGGAATTAACTTGGACTATTTCTGACCAGCGGTGAGAAATTTCACGTCTGTGTCAATACTGAGTGTGTGTGTGCACGTCTCTTGTATCTGGACAGCGGAGTCACGTCACATCCCAGAAGCAAAGTGTTAGGGGTCGAGCGTGAGGACGTCATTCGGGGAATGTACCAAGCTCAGACTTATGAACTCCTGCCAATTCATCACTAGCACAATTAAAGAGCTGTTGTGACTTTGACCAGGCTTTCTCCTGAATATGAAAAGGCAGGGCTTCAAAATGACAAATTGTATCTTACTCACGTTTACATTCACTGCAGATATTAGATACCTTTATCCAGGAAAAATTGCAGAATTAAATTGTAGTCTCCCTCAGAAACAACTCTTTATCTAAGAGTACTCAGTTACTAATTTTCTGAACCTGCTAGGATCGCATGGGAGGCTGGTGTTTATCTCAGCCGCCACTTGGACGAGGTAAACCCAAACAGCCCATCATAGTGCTAACACACACTCCCGCATATACGCACAACCATTCATATTCACACCAGGGGTCAATTTGAACAGTTAGTTAGCCTAACGTGTCTTTGGGCTGTTAGAGGAATCCAGTGTACCCAGAGGAAACCCAGGAAAGCATGGAGAGAACATGCAAACTCCATACAGAAGTGCCCGAGCCTGGGAATCGAACCCAGTACCTTCTTGATGTCATTTGGTCATGCTAACCACCTCCAAGAATACTACTGAGCTAAAAAAAAACATGACAACAAGTTTTTTTTCAACTGCTCTCTTAAGTACCTAATGAAGACCAAGCTCTTCGTTCGGCTCCTGAATGGCACTTCGACAAGGTGCGCAACTATCAACCTGGAGATCAGGAGACAATCAAATCCAGATTGATGCATGCATCCACTCACAACCAGGAATTCATGGGATCTAATTGGCTGAGAGCTCAAAAATTTAAATACACTCTGGAATACACTCACCTTCTTGTCACTCAAAGTGACCACCAGCCAATAATGGGCATCTGTGATATTCCTGACGCTCCTGAAAATGATTGCTTCGTTACGGATTGCCGGTGGTCACGTGATAGGTAGACCATACCTCAAATGTGGGAATTAGCCACGACTAAATTAGGGGAGAAAAAAAAACAGGGAGGAAAAATCACCCAGAAATAAAAAAGAAATAAGGTTTCCTTGTTCTTCTGAAGGCATTCACTGACTCAGCAGTTTGGACAGCTGATGGAATTTCACTCCACCATCTGGGCGCCAGTACAGACTACAGACTTGATTTATGTCTCCTTTGGTATCTTTAGGTATGATGGTTCCAATAAAGCCATTTGAAGAAAATGTAGCACAAAGCAGTAAGTGCCTTCATTTTCTTGGCTAAGGATTTGAAGTTCTATATAGTCCCCTGAAAGGTCCTTGGGGTCTTTCCTTAAAGGTTTTTCTAAAACTCTATCACAAAATGTTTGTATATTTTTTTTTTTGACCGTGTTCATATGAGCGCCATTTAAAAACGAGGAATCTTTTTCCGGCCAAATATTTCTCTAAATATTTTATTGATAAACAGGCTGCGAATTCAAATCCTGCCAGCCTGCCATTGTCCAATCCATTAACCATCCCCAATTGCTCCAGAGATGTTATACAATGGTCGACCATGACGTCTGACCTCTGACATGTAAAACGTTCAATAGGGAATCCTGTTATGAACTGAGAAATGTTATCACATCAAAGAACCTTTAAGGAACTCTGAGTATGTACCGGTGTTAAGGCCACCCTACACTGTTGCAGCCTTGACTTAAACCTTTAAAAAAAAAAAACTGCATATATATTTTTTATTTGATTTATTTTTGAAATTCTTAAACCTGAGTTTCACAGCATTACACAGAATTTGCTGGGGGTTTTCTGGGCCTTTCCATTGGAATATGTGAGAACCAGGCAGCCAGCTTGAGAATCTGGAGGGGACGTAGCTTCTAATCACAAAAATGTTGTTTGTGTTTAAAATTCCTGTGGATTGATCACCAGATCAATTCAACTGTTACAGCCATGAAGGCATCCATGAGATGCTATTAGATGTTACCACAGATTTATGTGAAGGTAAATATATACATGCCATGTACACATGGCCAATATTTCCTCCAACCATATTTTAGCAACAGATAGCTTCCACAATCTGCCACGGAATAGCTTCAGTAATCCCAGCCACGGTTTTCAAATATCGACCAGCTATGTGAGCTTCAGTTGGTGTGGAATGGCCATGAAATATGAAAAAAAATCGTAATAATACTAACCTTATTATTATTATTAATAATAATAATAATAATAATAATAATAATAATAATAATAATGTTAAAATAAGACACTTACTTAACCTTCTACAATACTCTCCTCATCTCATTCATTTGATGAACCACTTAATCCTAGGCTCATGGCGATGCTAGAGCCTATCTCAGCCAATACCGGGTGAAGGTGTGGTACACTCTGAACCCCATTGCAGGGCCAACACACACACACACACACACACACACACACACACACACACACACACACACACACACACGCACACGCGCACACTCATCAGACTTACACAATGTCTTTGAACTGTGGGAGGAAACCCAGGCAAGCTCGGGGAAAACATGCAAACTCCACAGACCCGAACCCGGCACCTTCATGCTGTGAGGTGGATGTACTTACTACTATGTCACCATGCCACTATAAGTATAATAGCACCGATAAATCCTCGAATGGCCACACTGCCAAAGTTGAGCCCTTGAAGTAAACAATTGCTGATCGTGACTTGTTTTGAAGTGGAAGCTTGTGTAAAAAAAATGGCTAAGTATACAAATAACCAACGAGAAGGATATCACAACATAATACTGATAAGAAATTTGTCCAATCCACAGCCAAGAATTCCCAGCCTCACAATTCTGTGCCCTTGAACAAGAGCTTTATCTGCTCAATTGGTGTTGCACAACAATAAACCATGACTTATTACATCTGACAATCTCTGAATAACACCCCTTTAGGAAGCTAAAACTGATAATTTGGCATTTCAGATGATCAGTTCAAGTTTATTAAAGGTAAATTATAAAAATATTATTGATTATAAATAATAAATTATTATATATATTAAAAAAATAATAAATTATTATTGAATATAAATATATTGACTGACAAGTTGTGCGACTATTAACTGGAGATCGCAAGTTTGAATTGGGTTTAATGCACACAGCCGTTAGTAGCCGGGAGTCCATTGGAGCTAATTGGCCGAGTTCTCATGGGAGGGAGGGATATCATACTTTCACTTCTCTGTCACTCACAGCGATCGCCAGCCAATCATGGTAGTCTGTGTGCTCATTCATAAGAGGGGCAGATAGCACTTTCCCTCCAAGAGTGTTAGACCGCAACCAAATACGCATGGCGCGGAAGTTCGAAAAGAGGCGGGTGGCTAGCATCGCATGCAATGGAGGGGCCGTGTGCATGTTTTCACCCCTCCATGGTCGGTGGTGGTCGTGTGATAGGGAAGACAATACCTGATGGGTGGGAATTGGAGATGATTAAAATCAGGGAGAAAATGGGGGAAAAAAAGCTATATTGACAAGAATTTAAATCTCAGCACTCCCATTCTGCTTAGGTTGATGTTCTGCTCCAACTGCTTCCAAACGAAAATGACCTCTTTCAACTTTCTTAAAGCGTAAGTGTGTTAAAAAAAAAAAAAGGTAATTATTTCCGGTGATACTTTCCATTCCTTTTGGCTGGAGTGTTGACATACGAGCCATACTCTGGGTCTCAGCTTTACATTATAGCTAGTGATTTAACACGTTTTTGTAGAATTGTGCAACGCGTTAACTGCAACCCAACCATGGTATGCTCGTCTTCCTGTTGATCCTATGTCAGAGTCTGAACCCATTGCTTCCCACGTTGACACAAATACACACAAGCTCATGGGACATCCTGTGCGGAAGTTCGAAACAATAATGGACAACTACATGGAGACTCAGGAACTCTCAAAATGCCATATTGTGCACCAGACCATGCATCCCAGAGCTTATGAACACCTGATTCCCATTGCATGATAACACATCATCAACACAGCTAGTTCTCCATCCAAGCAGGGGTGTGAATGACAAAGCTCAAACGTTTCCAAAGGAACAAACAAAGTCAGCCAGAGTGTTACAAACCGTGTGAACCGGGAGGAAAACCTTTGGTTTTTTTTTTAACCTTGGTATGCCATAATTGCGAACGTCTTGCCACGAGTGGCACTTCTAGTGGTCTTTTTCACGCCTGTGCTTGCAGACCATGTGCTGGTGTTGAGAGTTTTTTGGCCACATCCGACAGAACTTAACTATGTGATGGTTGGGTTGCAGTTAACGCATTGCACAATTCTACAAAAACGTGTTAAATGATGGTCCTGGAGCCAGAGCTCATACGCTTCGTCAAACATTAGACCTCCTCGCAAGCAATTAACTGTTAAGACTTGCCAACCTAAACAAGCTTGGGCTTTATTTGTTTACAGCAGTAGAAGTTTCTTGTGTCTTGGTGGGACTTGGGTGACTAATCTTCATTTCAATCTTCAGTCTGTAATGTACCGTAGGCCTCTGATATGAAGTGATGTAACTTCGGGAAACCCAAAACACTCATTCATGTGTCAGATGTTGAGTTTGTTTTGAACTAAATACATACTGTTGTTTACTTCAGTTCACAATATTCGCTCAGTATTTCCTGAAGGCCATAATACATTGATATGTTCCCATAATGCTTATCAGCTAATCCATATTGGAATTTGTTACAGGTCACAATTTCTAACTAAAAGGTCCTTCAAATAAGACATTTTGGTTTGTTGAAAGTCAGTACTATGCAATTATTTTAGGATATATTACCTAATTAAAGGAAAAGTATCTTATTTTAAAGTATTATTTCTCAAAAGAAAACGTGTGATGGCTTAATTCGTAAAATAAGGAGAGGAAACTTGGCTCCTCATGCTTGTTTTTGCTTTTTTCCAGATAAATCACCTGGAAATGAGCTCCAAAGCATTAGTAAGACAAAGCAAGAGAGAAGGTAAAGGTAAAAGGTAAAGTCTGTTGGGATTTTATACTCAATCCTACTGGCTTATCGGGCCGGAGCTTATCCCAGGTTTTCTTAGCTTGAAACTTGGAGTTGAACGCGGGCGGGACGCCAGTCCCTCGCAGGTTGCCTTCCCAATATTTTTACTAGTAGCCCGTTATACTGCTTGGTAGACACATTGGTAGTTTGGGATTTTTTTGTTTTTGGTTTATTTATTCATAGTTTTGTTAGTTTTGGGTTTTTGTTTGTTTTTTGTCAAAAAATGTGATTAATTTCCTCAAAATAGGACATTTTAGTTTCTTAAAATTCATTTTTGCATGGTATGGCATAAATTATTATATTATTTTACCTTGCTATTCTTCTTTTTAGAAAAATATTATGCACAGTTGGATTTTTTTTTGTGGTAATGCACACAAAATTACTTTTGGATATAAAATTGATGGCTCCCATGAATTGTTTTCTTTCTTTTTTTTTTTGTTATACATATGCATATAATGCACAAATGTTAAAAACAGTGCTCCTGGTTTACTGTAGGCATGCCTGGCTTCTTCAAATCCACATAATAGAATTTTATGCATTTTCCATGCGGTGGTGGAATATTCAAAACACAAGCAACATTATGCCCTTAACCCGTAATGTGGCAGGCGCACAGGCGACGGGATGTTTTCTGTCCATGCACTTCCTCTGATCTTTGAACACTGTAAAGTTTCCATGAACAGATATGTATATTTTAGAGCAGCAGCATCTCTGATTTGAGTCTTCAGTCCCATGGGAATTGTGTGCTCAGATTATGTGGTGGGAATATTCATCAAAAGCGGCCCACTGAGGATTGAGGGTATGAGAAGTCTTGACCGTTGGTGGCGGGGGGGTGGTGGATTGTTGAAGAACTGCAGTTGTGTCTTTGCTATCATTAGCACGAGTCAAGCAGACATCACGGAGGACAGGATGTGTGCGATGATATCCACAATCACATTTTCTTATAGAAAAGGGGGGAGAATATTTGATTTTTTTAAATTATTATTCTTATTATTCAAATCCTCTGTCAATTCGAAAAACAACCTGGCTTTTTGTCTCACATGGGTAACAGCATTTTGGAAAGGTTCAACTTTCTCTGTTTCTCGGCATACCATATATACACGCTTGCCTGGGTTCTTGGTATCCTGATCTTGTAAACACAGGAAAAATAAGGCTTTGAATTTCAGTTCAAAGTCAGAGGCTCTGGAAACTCAGTGGATGAACACTTTCTCCCTTTCAGCCTTGGCATCAACAATAAAAAGAACCTGTTGCAGCTTCCCAAGCCGAATCACTTAACACAAAAAATCTGGGTGAAAAAAGGTGGTGGCTTTTTGCTCAAACATGACAATTAATCCTTTCTTGCAATTCTGACTTCATACCACTGACAGCGCAAGTGCACAGAAACACGTGTTCTCACTGTTCCTCTGCAGGATGGGGTTTTTATTCGAGTGGATTGGCTTAAAACAACAACAACAACAACAACAACACACACAGACTTACACAGATGAAGGCAATTGACGTCTCACAAAAATGCCCCATCTTTAATGGCTCAATTTAGCATTATCTCTGTGTGACATTAGCACTTTACTCAAGCTTATAAAGGAGCTTTTGTGGCCATGAAGACTTGGTGTGCCTTCCTGAGCATGTGAAGTGTCTATTGTATGTGGGAAGAATTATAGTCAAAAGGTTTTAAGGAGAAATAAAAGTCCGTCCGTCCCCTCATCCTGTTCTCCAAAACTCTGCTTTCAAAATTGCTTCGTGTCTGTCGCACTATTTCTTTCTAACAAGGCTCAGATCCCTTAATGAAAAACTTCAGCATGACTGGGACACCCGTTGTGTTAAACTCATCATTCTCTACATTGGGACCTGCAGTATAATTTTGCTAATGTAAACACATGGCTGTTTTTTTTTTAATCTCATATGACATTTTGTTTGGGTCACTCTAAGTTTGAGGACTGAATTATAATTTACTGGGCCGGTACGTTAGCAGATATCCAAGGGGGTTTTCAGAACAATGGATTAAAAGTCTAAAGTAATTTCACATGATTTCTTTCTTTCTCTGTTCATCCCTTCACACACACACACACACACACACACACACACACACACACACTCACACACACATATACTCTCAGTGGGATGATCACAAGCTCTCCAAGCCTTTCTGTGTCAACCATAGGCTCCAAGCAACCAGTTCCAGGCAGTTGCCCCACCCCCAGCCACTTACGCTTGGTTCTGCCAGTCTGAACAAACACTGCTCAGATCCCAATTAGGAGAGAGACTCTATTAGTGGACTGTTCCGAATCAGTAGAGAATGAGAGGCTTGTTCCGAAATGATTTGCGAAAAGGATGTTCCTCTGTTTTAAACAGATTCCAAAAAACATCTCTCTCCCGAAACTTCCACTCCTGTTTTCAATCAGTTGACACGTATAAAAAGTCGGCAGCTTACTAAAATGCTAACTCAATGGTGGCAATTTAATGTAATGGTTAATGACTTAATGGCTCACAGCTTGAGTCTCACGGTTTGCGATCCTGAGCTCAGCGTCCTGCCCGTGCTGAGCTTTGCATGTTCTCTTTCTTCCTTGCTTCACTTTTAACCCAGGTTCTCTGATTACTTCTTACTTGCCGAGAGACTTAGCAGTAGGACGGCGGAATGAGTGAAATTGCTCCTGGGTGTGAATGAAGGTATAAAGTCATAAGCCAGAGGTGAGACCGACAAGGGAGAAGCTCTCTGGATCCAAGTGAGATTATCCAATGCAGAAAGGATCAAACATTGACATAATATTTACAAGTCCAAAAAATATTTTAAGTGTAAACACCTCTTCATTGATTGTCCAAACTGATCTGTCCTACTGTGGTAGCAAGGATTCTGCAGCCAATCTTAGCCAATTCTGGGCAAAGGCAGGGTACTCATTGGACAGGTCGCCGATCTACCACAGGACCAACACCCGCACAAATATTCACACTCACACCTAGGGGGAAATTTGGGACAGCAAATTAGCCTCATGTGCAGGTCTTATGATGTAGGAGGGAACCGGAGTATCCAGAGGAAACGCGCAGGGAAAATATGCAAACTCCACACTCGACGAGCTTGGGACTCAAACTCAGGACCATCTTGCTGTGGGGTGGGCATGGTAAACACTACTCCACTGTGCTGCCCGTTATTGTTGTTGTTATTATTATTATTATTATTATTATTATTATTATTATTATTATTATTAGGAGTAGTAGTAGTAGTAGTAGTAGTAGTATTAGTAGTAGTTTCAAAGTAGCCAGACCAGTGCTGCTCAAATAGTGGGGTGTGATGCCTGGGGGGGCCTGTGTGACCCTGGGGAGCATGCTTTTTTGCCATAGTGTACTAGAATTAAGTGTAATTGCACCTCCACTACAGTAGTTGGCAGTGGCGCTCTCATTGTCGTGCTATGGTGTAGGGAATTTTCGAAGCGAGCATGTGATATGAAGTGCACTGTGAAAGAATGTTAATAAAGTTTTACTTTGTTGTAAGTTGAACTATATTTCTTTTTTTTTTTGTTTTAATGTTAATAAGGATACACTGTTATGCAGAGGTGTACTAATAATAATTTTATACACAAATAATACTATTTGTAGTCACACATGCGGGGGTCGGGGAGTGTGAAATTTTTTCTTCCTTGGGGGGTGCATCTCCGAAAATAATTGAGAAGCACTGAACCACAGGAAGTACCGGAATAACCCAGAGGAAACCCACGGGACTCTAACACAGGACCTGCTTGCTATTAGGTGAATGTGCTAACCACTATACCACTGTGCCACCCCAAGTGTAAACACTAAGATGAATTTAATGATAAATTGTAGGGCATTCTACTAGGAAGAGAACTTCCTTAAGGATAAATACATTTGACCTAATCTCTTATATTACAGCCGACAGTTGATCCTGATCAGCTGTTGAGCACGTTGTCTTTTGCCTGCTCGCTGATTAGATCTATGGTTAAGTTGAATTTGGCCTGCTTTTATATAAATGTGTTTCAAAAAAACAAAACAAAAAACAAACAAGACAATCAGAGATCGCAAGACCCTCGCCCCTTTTGACATCAATAAACAGGAGATTCTTTTTATTTATTTATTTATTTATTTATTTATTTATTTATTTATTTATTAAGTGTAAACTGAAACTCATGTTCTTGATGCACCATGAAGGCACACAATGGCTGTGAAGCACATGTTAATAGCTTATGATTATGATCTTGACCTTTGATCAATGTGTTGAGTGAATGGAGAAATCAAACCGTTGTCATGGAATCATGAGCACACATACTCTGCACATACACATACACACATATTCAGAGCCCTGACATCCTGGTGTCAGGACAATAACCTCCACCTGAACGTCAGTAAAACTAAGGAGCTGATAGTGGAC
>JAQNCB010000017.1:4509942-4524411 GCA_030068295.1 Euristhmus nudiceps | reverse complement strand
AACTGCTGACAGTGGGGCTTGAACCCCCAACCCTGGGATCAGCAATCCAGCACCTTACCACCAGGCCACTGCTGCCCTATTATTATTATTATTTATTATTTATTTGCATGGTCAAGAAATTCTGAGTGTATCTAAAGAGCGTTATATTTTTAGACACTGAACATTTGGGGGCACCAAATCATCAAGGAGCATATTTTTTTGTAGCATGTTTAAATTTTAAAGTTGTCAGGCAAACTAAGGGAAAACCAGGGAAATTGAATTTTATGATGAAGCTATGAGAGTGTAAGAGGTTAATAATTATATTCTTTCACTATTTTATATATGGTTTTGCCTGGTCTGTTTTAAATTTGTCCAGCACAGTGGTGTAGACAGTAGTGTTTCAGCTCCAGGGACCAGCAGCACGGTGGTGTATTGCTTAGCACATGTGCCTCACAGCAAGAAGGTCCTGGATTTGATCCCGGGCTTGACAGCCTCAAGTGTTTCTGTGTGGAGTTTACGTTTTCTTCCCGTGCTTCCGTGCTTTTCCTCTGGATACTCTGGTTTCTTCCCACAGTCTAAAGATATGCACATTTGGCTAATTACAAATTGCCCCTAGATGTCAGTGAGTGCATGTGTGTGCGTGTGTGTGCGTGTGTGTGTGCGTGCGTGTGTGTGTGTGTGCCCGAGTAGAATTAGTGAGTGAGTAAGCGTGAGCTCCAGGGTCTGTGGTCCAATCCTGAATCAGGTTAATACGTACCTGTATGATGTTTTGAATGTTCTCTCAGTGTTCATGTGGGTTACCTTCAGGTTCTCCAGTTCCTTCCTAATGTCCAAAAACATGACAATAGCAGGATTGGTGGCAATAAATTGCTCATATGTGTGAGTATGTCTATGTGTGATAATCTGGGCTGGCATCCCATCTGACGTTTTCCCCTCTTACCTAGTACAAATAAATAAAGATATAATGCTATAAAAACATTAACATCTGCTTACCACTTTTTACCAGACAACTTTATTACTAACAAATCACTGTGAATCATCAGATCATACTCTGAGTTCCAGCTTTTTTCACAGTTATAGCTCCGCCAAACATTTTACCCCGACTGCATCGTGCAGAAATGCTGTTACCCCTTTGACCAGCATATTACTTCACAACAGTGTTAAAAGCAATGTGAAATAGCATTAGTTACCAGCAGACACACTCTCCAAGTGTTTTCAAGTTTTACTGTTCTTCCTCACTCGTGCTTCACTCACAGTGCTCACACAAACAGAATGATAGCCAAAAACCAAAACGGCTTTCATCACTGTCTCTTCTTATGTGTCTCTTCTCCGTTTCTTCATCAGGTGAGCAGGTGTGAGAAGTTCGGCTACGGGGTAATGGTGACCCAGGTTGCAGCTACATCCCCGGGTATTGTTGCTCTGCGCAACTCTGGTAAATTACTCAGAGTCTCTTCTGATAAAATATCAAATGTCGTGTAATTTGTATTCAGTGTACTAGTGAGAGAAAGTATGAAGGATGAATCAAAAGCCAAACAACAAATTAGAAATAAATCATAATGAAACCCTTATTCAAATTTAACAATATCCCGGTGTGTAATTGTTTTAGTATAAGCTACAAAAGAATGTAAGCAAAACACACAGTAAAATGAGATTTTTATGGTTTATATATGTACATATTTTCATATCATGGAAGACTTGGTCCTTTAAAGCAGAGGTCCCCAACCACTGGGTCACAGACTGGTACAAGTCCGTGGTCACGGACTGGTACAGGTCCATGGGTCATTTGATACCGGGTCCTCAGAAAGGCTAAATAAATTTTTTTTATTATTAATTTTCAGAGCCTGAAAGATCTTTTATTTTGAAAAACTGCTTGTCTCGGTCACCTGATGCTATACGTCATGAAATAAACCACAAGCGTGTGAAGTAAACACAAATAAGTAAAAAACAAACGTCTTTGGAGAGCTTCTCAATAATTCAGTAGGTTGGTTGGTGAGTTGTATTTTTACGCATTTTGTTTTTAGTTGTTTCTATACCGGTCCGTGAAAATATTGTTTTACAGGAAACCGGTCTGTGGTGCACTGTGGGGACCACTGCTTTAAATGCCACACTAAGAAAAAAGCAATAGCATTTATTATTTTTTCAATCAGTTTTGGAACAATAATAATATTATTTATGTTTATGTGTATATACATATAATGTCATTTTTTTATGGATTTTTTTTACATACACGCCTCTACCAAACGGTTGAGATTAGTAAAATAAATATACTTTCATTCATTTTCTAAGCCGCTTAATCCTAATTAAGGTCATGGGCAGGCTGGCATCCATCTCAGCCAACTCTGGGCGAGGGCGGGGTACACCCAGGACAGCTCGCCAGGCCATCGCAGAGCCAACACTCGCACAACCATTCACACCTAGGGGTGAATTAGAACAGCCAATTAGCCTACTGTGCATGTTTTTGGATTGTGGGAAAAAAATCCATCCCGCCTGTTCAGAAAATAAATAAAAAGATGTTTTCTGTCAAATCTTTAGTGTTGTGGAGTTTATACTGATCCAGGGTTGGAGGACATTGTTGGCTCTGATACCAGTTTAGTTTTCATGCACTGCCGTGTCAGGTGAAGTTGCTAATCTGTTCTTACAGGTTTTATCCAGGCCATAGTGGTTGAGTTGTGGTCAGCACTCGAGTGTGGCCGAGAGGACGTGAGAGTCGTCCATCCCAAATCCGTCCCAATGGACCCTATCGACAGGAGCTGCCTCAAAGTAAAACTATCTTTCTCATTTCCTCTCTGTTAAATTAGATCACCAACACGTTATGGAGCCCTGCCCATATGAGCAGTTTGAACACAACATTAAATATGTAGTTTTTATTTGTTGTTATAATAAGGAGGCTGAGGGGATTTTTGTGTTTATTCAGCCACAAAAGCCAGAATGAAGTAAAGCACTGGAGGCTTGGTGCGCAATCTGAGCATGCTTTGTGCACAGAGGCATTGTCATGTGAGAACATGTTTTAATTAAACAAACTGTGAAGCCACAACATATAGTGATGTTGTAGACCACAGGTGTCAAACTCGAAGCCCGCGGGCCAAATGTGGCGAGGACTGCAAAGTTCTGATTGTCTTTAAATAAATAAATAAATAAATAAATAAAGCAAAATCGTGCATTGACCATAAACTACATTTCCCACAATGCATACCAATTGGGTTACCAGCGAATTGTCGACATCCCGCCACTACATTGCAGTTTATCAGCATCGATGCTATTTTCTGCAAGTGGAATTGTGTGGAATTATAAATGATCTCAAAATAATCAGGAAGAGGAAAGTTGATACAGATGGAAGGCTGTTTCAAGAAAGATGGGAAGGTGAAGACATGTTTGTGCTTCAAGGAGAGAAACTGGTATGTCTTTTGTGTTACGAGGCATTATTGGTTGTCAAAGAGTACAGTCTACGTCAGCATTTTGAAACCAAACACAGAGCTAAGTATGCCAAAGTTAGCCTTCCAGAAAAACAACAGATTGTCTAATTAAAAAGCAAACTACAATTGCAGCAGAATGTGTTCACAGAAGCCACAACCAAAAACACTGCAGCAGTGAACACTAGCTTCATCTTGGCATAAGAAATCGCCCGAGCGTCAATGTGTTTTTCAGAGGGCGTGTTTTTGAAGCGGTGCATTCTGAAGGTCTGTAGTCATTTAAAATTTATGTTATATTGACAGAGCTACTAGCAGCCTTTTTCTTTTTTTTTTTTAACATCTATGCAAATGCATATATAATATTTCTGATTTGAATAAGTAATAAATTCAGAGTTATTTAACATTTGGGAGTAGTTACATTTATACTGACTTACAGTTGCATGTGGCCCTTTGTGGGCAACCATGATGCTGATGTGGCCCTCGGTGAAAATGGGTTTGACACCCCTGGAGACAATTCTATCTTTTAATGTTGTGGCAACATTCATTCATTCACCATTTTATCTTACTAGAGTCGTAGGGAGGCCAGAGCCTATCTCAGCTGACTCTGTGTTAAGGTGGATTTCTGCCTAAACAGCTTGACCATTGAAGGGCCAACACACACCACCATTCACAGTCACATCTCAGGGCAATTTGGACAGCCAGTTAGCCTCATGCACATGTCTTTGGACTGTAGGAGGAAACTGGTATACCTGGAAGAAACACATACTGGCACGGAGAGAACATGAAGACTCCACACATACACAGTGTGTGCTATTAAAGCGGGTTGAATAATGATAATGATTTTATGAGATCCAACTCTCCCCTTTCCACTCATGGTGTCTCTCGGTTTAGATTAAGGAACTTGTTTAACTGTAAAATGAGGGACATGTGGAACTGCATCAAAAGAACAAAAGTATGGAAGGATGAATTTTAAAGAATCATTGTCCAAAGCCCCTTCACCACTCCTATTTATTCATTAGTGTGAAATATTAGCAGTGCATCACAGCAGTGCATCAGGACAGACGCAATACGAGTTAAATGGCTGTTTGAAATTGTATGTTCATGTTCGAAGCTGGAAGTGACTTGTATGTGAAGTGTGTGTACGTGTGGTGTGTGCGTGTGCGCGTGTGTGTATATGTCTTATAGTCTTTCCTAACGCTGGTGAACCTGCTGTCCTCTCCTCATGCTGTGTTGGAGCTGCTGGGAAATCAGGTGCTGCCCAACAAGACAGAGTACAGCCTGCGAGAAATGCCCACCTCCATAATTGTGAGTGTCTCAGAAATCTCACCCTCACACCCTCACTCACTCACTGCATGAAATAGACAGCTGATAGACAGGCATCCTGTGGGGCAAATGAGACATTTATCACATATAAGGTCATTTGCCCTAAGAAATAAGTGACCAAATGAATTATGCGACCCTCTCCAGGATAATACGAATTAAGTCACAAGGAATTTTTATGAGAAAAAGCCAAAGTAAGTTGAAAATGGCGTACCTGGATGAAAATCATGTGACATCACGAAAAATACATCCTTCGTTGTATAGTCTTCAACATGACCAAGTTCAAATATCCATAAACACAATCTATCCATGATAAAATACTTGTGTAAGAAAGGTTTCCATGTCCGCGTTGTTGTAAAACTTTAGAAATATTCACTTATGTTGGCGATTTTCTATCTTTTGTGGCTGCTCAGGGTATTTCATTATTATCCGTATTCACTACCAGAATACTCTCCCAACTTAAAGAATCCCAGAAGAATTTCCCAAATTATATAATGTTAAACCAATGAGAAGCCTCAAAACAGACATGACTTGGTGTAAATCGAACTCATCTGTTGCTAGGAGGACTCTAGTACAATGGCGCAGGGTGGGCGAGAGCCGGACTAATTTAGTGTTTCGGTGCTCGTGAGTTTCAGGACATTAAGAAACTGGTTCTGCATCTGTAATTACTACCTTCTCAGAACTACGCCGGATGCTCTTCCTGACACAACCCTCTGCATTTATCCGGGCTTGGGACCGGCACTGGTTCTGTAAACTGTCATTGCTATTTTCTCAAAAGTAGCATTTCCTGATTAGCGACATACAAATTGATGTAACCCAGTCCATTTTCATGCTGTAATCATGTTTTATACCTCATTTTGAAGTAGATTCAATTCTCCTTCCAAATATCTCAATGTCTCAGTAGCTCACATTTTCCTACTTAATTTGTATTATACTGCAGCGGGTCACATATATATTTCTCATTCATTTAACCTTCTAATGTCTTCTTGTTTCTCTGCATTGCCTCTGTTCCTTGCCATCTGATAAATATTTAACTTGATCAAAGTCTATAAACAAGAAAGAGTTTGACAAAGTAGCCGTCGCATAAGGATCTTACAAGTGCATACACACAAAGTAGTTGGGAAGGATATGATGTCCTTTTATCAGGACAGGGAGGTCTCAAGAGGTTAACAGAGTTCTCTTTGCCTACTTTTAGGACTGAATAAGAATATTCTTGCAGAAATTGAGACAGTTCTAAAGGGTTTACAATCTTCCAAGCAACATGATGAATGTCTCAGTGAACTGTTGTTTGTGCTCACTGTTATGATGACATGCCCAGACCCATACTAAAAATGGAGTGTCTGACTTGTGTCCCTTTATTAACGAGAGCACTTGAAGAGCATAAAACTCGGCCAAGGCCAGAAATCCTGCGAAACGAAATGCGAAAAAATATCCTATCTCACAACATGAAAGAATCCATTTCATTCCTTGTAATGTCCCAGCATGCCATGCAAGCAAGGCCACCAGCCTCCCCGTGGCCCTAATTAGGATTAATCGGCTTAGAAAATAAATTAAAAATCTTTAACAACAAATTTGTGGACCTAGAATTTCATCCGGATCATCTGCATAATGTCACGCAGTCGTTTTTGTCCGAGGCCTCATCTCTGGTAGAAGTTTAACATAAATCTGCGGATAATTTCTTTTATAACCTTCCATCATCTACCAGCCAGTTTTAAGAAAGTATTCACCCTGACCACCGTATTAGTTGCAGTTGCAGATCTCCAGTGATGGGGATTTGACTCGTCTCTTGAACTGTCTGCTCTTTCATCACTTCTCCGATACTTGTATAGCTCTTGGTAATTAAAGAATCAACATACCGTAAGCTCCTGCAGCTTGATGTGTTGCCATGAGAGGGCAGGCTTCGATCAGAGATGAGCGGTGCACCCCTGAACTCTAGCATCATCACCATCATCATCATCAGGCTCAACTGCTTTTCTCTTCTCTCCCCTCAGGACGTGATGGACCGCCTCATCATTATAAACTCTGATGCCAAAATCCACTCCTTATTCAACTACGAGCAGTCGCACACATTTGGCCTTAGGTACGATCAATAAATCTCTCTCAGCATTATTCTTCTTCATGTTTCTCTCTCTCTCTCTCTCTCTCTCTCTCTCTCTCTCTCTCTCTCTCTCCAGCCCTCTCTGTCCCTCCTTCTGAATGGGAGACTACAAAGGAACGGCAGTACCATTTAGTGCAACATTATCTGATTAGCCCTTTTCGCTCCATTTATTCTCTTGCTCTTTAGATCGATGAACGCCTGATTCAGCTCTTAGTGTTTGTTATACTATGATTGTGTCAGATAACAAGATTTCAGGGTTCAAAATGATGAAAAACTGACCAACGGTCATTTCAAGGGAATCTAGAAAAACGTATTTCTGTGCCGCGTCCACTGCAAGTAAAACTATAAATCTATCCACATCTATAAATTAATTTAGTTAATCTTTGCAGATGTAATTAGCACTGGAGCAAACCATATTTATATCAGTAAAGACACTATTCATGTTTTTAGTACGAGAGTGATACATCACAGTCATCCACCTCCTGGAATATTAAACCCGATGATTAAACCCAGCGGTTGGGCACAGTGTCCTGAACCAGCCTCATCTCTGTGGCCCTTTTATCATCCATGTTTTTTTCCCCCAACAGGTGGTAGTTCTGGTAGTTCTTCAGAGCATTAATTTGACAACCAGAGTGTTATTTTCTGAGATCGAAGTTCCTGTGTTGGGTGAGATGTTTAATGAATGGTGTGGGTGTGTGTGTGCGACGTGATGTGCTATGGTTTTCTTTTGTAATATTTCGAAACATTATTGCTTTATTTGCAATGTGACCTTTTTCACTGTAATTCCTGTTTTTCATGTTAAATCCATTGAAGGATGGTGTCATTTCCAACTGCGTGCTTTTGTACTACTAATCATGGCACCCTGATGGTGTTAGCGCTCCACACCCCCCACCCCCAAGCACGATTGTTATTATTCATTCAGTGGGTGGTACATCTCTCCAGAAGAAGTGCTTGTCTCTGCAGTAGTCTTCTGAGAGATTTCCCCTGATAGAGATTTTATTAATTCTATATGGAATGTAGGTACTTTCGACTTAGCCTCTTAAGTAAAGCCCAAATATTTTTGCTACCTGAAAGGAGAGTTAGTCAGTCAGCACATACAGTAACAACCCCAGAAGTAGCGTTGTGCCGGCATGGAGGGAGATTCATCCATACTAGAAATGATTTTCAGCCCCCACAGAGTTCCTCTGCAACTGAGAAGGACTGGCCGCTATCCTGAACAGAGTACAGTGATCCCTCGCTATATCGTGCTTCAGTTCTGCGGCTTCAGTGCATCGCAGATTTTTAAAAAATATTCATAGAAAATAAAAGTAAGCAAATATGCAAAAAAAAAAAGTTTATGAAGACGCCACAAGAGGTCGCTACTGACTCGGATTCGGTGGGAAATTCGTCTCGACCAATCAGCTTGCGAGATTTCAAAGGGCGCGTCCCAAACGAAGTCAGTAGTGATCTAGCGGCTAGTCTCTTCACTCTTTCATTATTGAATAGGGAAATAGTTAAGGGAATGACGTCAAGATCATGACCGACTCTGCTTTGGGACTTGGTTTGGGACAGCTCTCAAATAACAGCATTCGTGTGGCAGAAAAGGCATTTCTTACACTTTATTTAAATATATGTACAATTACCACGTATGTATTTTATAATATTTATATTTTATTTATGTTTTATTTACATCTTATGCATTGTTTTTGAATATTTATTTGTTATTATAAGCATTTATAGCGTTGAATATTTATTTATTTATATTATATACACATATACATGTACGTATACGTCAGTCAGGGGGTTCGCGGAAATTTGGTTTTCGCGGGGGGTCAAGACCCCCCATTAACCACGAAAAGTGAGGGATCCCTGTACTCTGCCTCATAGAAGAGTTTTTAGGTTTCTGAGAAGGAGTGTTAGCGGGCCCCAGGGTTTCAGCCCTATGCAATAACCCATTGCTCTGACAGTCCTAACCTTAACCCTAACACAATTAAACTGAGTATGGTGCCCAACTGGTTTAAGCAAGGTGCCCATCTTATACGAGTGGAGCTGTCACAACATAGAGCTGTCCCTCCTCCTCCTCCTCAAAAGTTATATCTGCCATTAGGGATTAGACTTCTCCGAGATGTAGTATTTGGCCACCCCAGAAAGAGGACTCTGCTCACCCAGAACTGTTAAACCAGGTGGCGTTTTGACCCTGAATTCCCTCCATAGAATGACTGTTTAGCACTCTTGAGGACATTTTGCTCATTCTTGGTGAAGGACTGTTACACCAGGGGATACAGTTACCCACAATAAATGATAGGTACCAAAGAAGAGGATGAGTCACCCTTAGAAGGAGGGTTTAGATTCGCCTGAATGATTGCATGTTGACCCAAATGGGGATTAAGTCTCCCCAGAACAAGGGTTTAGTTTTCCATCATGTTTCATGTGTGTCCCAGAAATAGGGTTTAGCCTCCCCAGAAAAAAGGCTTTAGCTTCCCTAAAGCAAGGGTGTCAAACTCATTTTCACTGAGGATCCCATCACTAAATGTAAAGGTGATCGAGGGCCAAATTATTACAATGCATCTTTTCTAAAAGCAAAACCATAAAATCTGCATGGTAAAATAATTAATTTATGCGTTTGTCCTCTTTTACTTGCATTTTCTGACAACGCTTAACAACGACGAGCTTGCACCTATTTACCTGAAATAGGCTGCTGCCACCTAGCGGAAGAGCGATGAATTAGGTTTGATGGTTATGGGCGATGTAAAGACTGTACTATAATCATATTCTTTAAAAGATCTTGCGGGCCACAAAAAACGAGTTAGTGGGCCAGAGGGTTGTCCCACTGGTCTTGAGTTTGCCACCTGTGCTCTAAAGGACGACCCTTTTCTAGAATCAGAATAAACCGCTTCACGGAGTGTTTGCAGTGGCGGGCGATGCATTTGGTTCCTGGGCATTCAGTGGGGAATTAACGGAGTTGCTCCATCTCTTACTCCACCTCTTAATACCACCACTGTCACGTAGTAATTATACAAGCCATCAATAATCTACAAAAACACAATATAACATGTTGTGGCATTAGAGAGAGAGGGAGAGAGAGAGAGAGAGAGAGAGAGAGGCATAGGCATTTTGTGTATTTAGGGTGAATGCAATAATTACTAAAGCAAGGAATACAGTATACAGTTAGCCCTTTATCTCCTAATACACTGTGGATACATCCCGCTGGTCTGGAAGTGGCGAACAAACCCTCTCCCGGGCTGAGACAAGGCTAGCTAGCTTCTCTTCTTATGATGTCTAGCTTTTCTGGGAAAAGTCTGCCTTGAAAATGGATTTTTAAGAATGTCCAACCCCAAGTCAATTTCTCTTCCTCTGTCAGCCATTGAGGGCGTAAAAAGTTCTGACTCAAATGTATTTTGTGTAGATCACCTACAGACTATTCAGTTTATCAAACTTGGCTTGTGTTTTGCTCTGATGAACCAATCAGAAGATGGAAAACTGCTGACGTTATTGTAAGCCTGCTAGCTGGTACTGTGAGGCGAATCTGAAATCTGATTAGTAAAAGAAACAACCCCGTTGCTAATATAGTTTAAGTGACATCTATCAGCACTGCTGATTCTGAAGGCCTTGGGCAGATTAGATACACATGGAAGCTGAAATCTGATTGTACAAAAAAAAAAATCTAATGTACACGTACTAGAAGCAGTGCAGCTGAGAGGCATGCTATGAAAGGAAGAGACTGTTGAGATTAAATTAATGTGAGCTTAATTAGCATTGAAGTTGTAGCTGGGCCTACGGCCCACCACTGAGTGTTCGTATACCAGCCCTGCTGAAGGTGTGTTTGATACCAGGGTTTGACTTTACCTGAAGGAATGTTTAAGTACAGGATAGAGTATATGGCTTTTTTTTAATGAATAAGTGTGATTAGAGGTGTGCAGCCACTCCAGAAGCAGCACAAAGTATCCCAGATGCTCGAGTTTAAACTGATTGAGAAGGAGAATGTAGTTTTCAGTGCATGAGGTACCATAAACAAAAGAAGGAATTTTTAAGACCTCAAAATTGGGGTAGGTAAGTAGGATTACATTTATATGGAAACAGTGTCTAGCTCCCCAGGATTAGTGTGAGGTTGCCCTGGAGGAATTGATAGACACCTGAGAATAAGGGTTTATTACACATCATAATATGATCCAAACTTTACGAGAAAAAGGAAGAAAAATAATTTCATTCCTTTCTTTTGCTAAATCTTATTCTTTTGCGTTGCAGGGAATAATTGCTCCGTCTTGTCGGATAATGACACAGAATGAAAGGAAATGATGCATGAATGTGTTGACTTTTTAAAATAATCCATACGATCATGGTTTGAAAGATGAAGACAATAACACACGAGGAAACTGTAGGTGGGTAAAGGGCGGACAGGCTTGGATTCCGCCCATCACTTCTGACTCAGTGACTGAATGTGTCGTTACACTGGAGGTTTCAAGTCTAAATCCGCCTCTCAGATAGTCATCATATCACACCGATATACTTTCCCTCCTACACACATCAACATAACATTCATTTGAAAGGAATAAATGTAAAAACAGGTTGTTGTCTGCTGAGATTTTTTTTTTATCTTCAGCTCCACTGAGACTTGGAGGAAGTTTTAAAATATTGAGTACAAGGACTGTTAAATAAATCAGTCAAATACATGGTGTGATTATGCAGCTTATACGCCTTCGACATACACACACCTGCGAAGAGCTTTTGGTTTTACATCAAAAATACATTTATGCAGTGATCAGTTAAAATGAGGAAAGGTTTATTTACTTTTGGCTCATGCTGGCAAATCAATGATGCTGAAAATAACAACGAGAAAGTGGGTCCATCAATAGCGGTAAGGCTGGTTTAGTTCCAAGATTCGCCCCGACAGCCCACTGGTGTTTTGCCAGGAGTTGTAGCGGATAGTAGCAGATAGTTGCTCATAATTGCATGCACAGTCGCTAACATTTGCGATCAGTCGCTAAGGTTCACCAGCTGATTTTCATAAACACTTGTGCAGACATTTACACAAAGGTTGTTAATTCTTACTAAATGTCACTAATGACAGAAGGGAACCCTGCTTTTCAGCAACACTCATCAAAAAAGTTGGCGAATCCAAAAACTGCAGTGTTCGTCGGCATTCGCTGTTTCGTGAGATACCAGCTTTAGCGATTATGGCTAAATTTATACTAAAATGAGACATATGCACACAATATGTCCAATATAATGCTGATTAGAGGCAGTGGAATAAGTCACAAAAACAACAAAAACTATGTGAATGCAAAATAATATTGGACAATATAATATTTTTTTTTCCTTCATGTGGCAAAAATAGACTTTAATGCAAATGTATTACCTGTGCTCCAGTCTTATTAGCGTGGGGTTGGTGGTGTAGCGGTTAGAGAGCTAGGCTCGTGATTAGGAGGTCGTGGGTTTGTATTTCTGTGAGACCCCCACCGTGCTAGGACCTGTTACGGGCTGCGCTAGGTGGGTCAGCGTTAAAGCTGAACCCGTCTGCGCACCCGCTGGAGAGAAGTGGAAGACCCATTCGCAGACTGAGCAGACGGCCAGACGATGGATGCAATGAACAAACAAAACACCTACCAACAAAGTCCCTCACTGCTTAAAAGGGGCAGCGCACAAAAACAAAGATCAGCCAGGCAGCCTCAAAATACCAACAGGAAATGAAGCTGGGAAATACCGGATTTGACCTGAGCATAATCAACTTAATTCTGCTTTGGTTGGTTTAGAACTCATGGCTCGATGACCCACCGGAGCGTATACTCAGTGTCAGCATCAGTTCACATTCAAAGCTATAGTATAAATTACCATATTAGGCGGCATGGTGGTGCAAGTCCATCTCACAGCAAGACGGTGAGGGTTTCAGTCCTGGGTTCAGCGAGGGCATTTGGGTTGAGTTTGCATGTTTCCATGCTTGCATGGGTTTCCTCCAGGTACTCCAGTTTACTCCTACAGTCAAAAGACATGCACATTTTTCTAACTGGCTCTTACAAATTGCTCCTAGGGATGTGTGGAAAGGTATTGAAGTGTGAGTGTGAATGTTTGTATGTTGGTCTGGTGATGAACTGGTGACCTGTTCAAGGCGTACCCAGCCTTCACCCTAAGTCAGATGGTCTGGAGTCCCTGCGACCCTAATATTTAAGTATAGCGTTTCGGAAATTGTAAAAATGAATGAAATGAAGGAATGAATTACTGCATTATTTTATTACTGTGTGTCGACATGCAGAATTTGCGGCATTATGTTGTCATGAGTCATGCTATAGTCATCCTTGATATCTGGTGCCTCTGCCAGGATGCTGATTTAGTCGTACTCCCTGTGAAGAGGTGGATTACTCCAGAGACTCCTTTCTACTCAAACTTCAGGGCTATCATTAGAATCCATTAAAGAGAAATCAGAGTCTCATCACAGCTACAGCCACTCATTCTGACATCCTTCACCCACACTCACTCACAGAGCTGCTCTAATACCCTCCACTTGTCTAAAACATCCTCAAAGCCAAAAGTCCAGGCGTTTATCATTTCTCTCATCTTTGTGTTTTAGTTTGATGAACAAAGCGCTGATTTAAGTAGTGCTTTGGCTTTGATTTAGATTTCTTGAACACCAGCGATAGTGATACCAGTGATGTGACCTTTGAGAAAATTGTGAACTCTTTTTTTTTTTTTTTTCTTTCTTTCATTTCTTTTGACTTAATCCAACTCTCTCCCCCATTCCTTTTTTTAGACTCCTGAGTGCAATGTGCTGTAACCTGGACTCTCTCCTGCTCCTGGAGTCTCAGTATAAACTGTCAGGAGTTCTGCTTCAGAGTCAGAAGGAAAATGTTACTGATGGCAGTAATGGCAAAGAGTACGTGAAGCATTCTTACATACTTCAGTAAGGTCTGTGGGCTCTTTACACCCTAACAGTGGCTTATCAGAGCCAGTGCTTATCCTTTCTGTAGCGTGTAGGTTTCTGTAGCGTGAAGCGACTAGGAATTCAACTCCTCCTTGATGGGAAGCTAGTCCTATCCAGCAGGTTACCTTCCCATTATTATTATTTTTTTTACTGGTACCCATTTATACTGCTGTGTGGACAGAGGCACACTTGCGGTCACGACCCTGCCCAGGGGTCTTACCGAGATTTGAACCCATAACCTCCTGATCATGAGCCCAGCACTCTAACCGCTACGCTATCACTACGCTACCCATCATACTTCAGTCCTTTTTACTATTTAGCATGGGCTGTCCAGAGACATAAAACTGGGCATGTTGTTATCAAGAAATCAGTGGGGTATGTATCAATGGGGTAAGAAATGATCCAGATGTTTTTACTTTTACTACCCTGAAATTAGGTGTCATCCTACAGCCTGGCATGCTGGAGCCTTTCATTAATGAATAACACAGTTTTTATAACAGAGCTCACAAGTGGGGACCTGTAGTGATGGAGTATTGCATGGATGGTTGTGCATTGTGCAGTGTCCATCCTGTGTCCATGCGTGCCTACTGCAGGGAGTGCAATAAGGATAAAATGTCACTAAAGTTGATGCTTATTGGCTTTTGTGTATTGCTGACTTGTATGATGGCAGGCACCAAAATTAATACATACATATATATATATATATATATATATATATATATAATGTGTGTGTGTGTGTGTGTACACAGAAAGACCACAGATATATAAAA
>JAQNCB010000017.1:4385129-4396123 GCA_030068295.1 Euristhmus nudiceps | reverse complement strand
GACTGACTAAGGGGGAGAGAGAGAGAGAGAGAGAGACAGACACAGAGAGAGAGAGAGAGAGAGAGAGAGAGAGAGAGATCATGTGGTTCTGAGAACAGAACTGAACCTCAGGGTACTTTCACACTTATTAGTCCATGTGTCAGTTCTGAAATTGATACACTGGTTTGTTTCTGATGCAGTTTAGTTTCACATGACACATAATCTAACAAAGCAAGTTTTTCAACATGCTGTCAGAAACATGACTCGAAGGCTTGTGAGTGTTAAAGAAAGATGTTTGTCTCTGTGTTCGGGGAAGAAACACAGTTGACTGGCTCAGAAGAAACTTGAGTCTGCCCTCCCCAGCAGGTAGATGTTCTCCGAGACGTGACTCCTGGGTGGGAGGCAGACAGAAGATCCAGGAGAAGGCTGGTGATAAATACAACCAAGAAATAAATAAATAAATAAATAAATAAATAAAAAGCGGGTGGTAGAGTGGTGTAATGGTTGTTATATTTATCTCACAGACATAACGTCCTGGGTTTGTGTCCTAGGTTCACTGAGTGTGCTTCTGTGGTTTTTTTTTTGCTTGCATTGGTTTCCTCCAGGTCCTCCAGTTTCCTCCTACAATCCAAAGACATGCACAGTAGACTAACCATCTGTTCCAAATTGCCCCTAGGTGTGAGTGTGAGTGTGAATGGTTGTTTGTTGGTCCTGGGATGAACTGGCAAGCTGCTCATGGTGTACCGTTAAGTTGGTTGAGATAGGCTCCAGCCTCCCCACAACCCAAAGTAGTAGAATAAAACAGTTGGAAATATGAATGAAGAAAGAAAGAAATATGGTGCCAGAAAAAGGAAATAAACAAAATCCTTTACTAACATTTCATTTCATGTTCATGTTCATTCATTCATTTTCTAAGCCACTTAATCTAATTAGGCTAATGAAGAGGTCGGCGCCCATCTCAGCCAACTCTGGATGAGGACAGAGTACACCCTAAATAGCTCACCAGTCCATCACAGGGCTAACACACTTTCAACCATTCACAGCTAATCAGCCTATTCCGCATGTTTTTGGACTGTGGGAGGAAACCGGAGTACCTGGAGGAAACCCACACAAGCACAGAGAGAACACACAAACTCCACACAGAAACACTCCCGAGTGGTGCATCGACAAGGTGCATGACTGTTGACCTGGAGATTGTAAGTTGGAATCTGGTTTAATGCACACAGCTCTTCTTGGCCAGGAGTCCATGGAAGCTAATTGGCTCTTATGGGAGGGAGGAATAGCACACTTGCTTGTCACTCACAGTGATCGCCAGCTAATCATGGGAGTAGTTCAAAAAGAGGTGGGTGGCTAGTATTGCATGTCATGTAGGGGGCATACTTTCACCCGTACCTGGTCTGTGGTGGTTATGTGATAGGGAAGACAATACCTGATGGGTGGGAATTGGATGTGACTGAAAAAGGAGGAAAGGAAATGACGTCATGTTTTTTTTTTCATTCCTTCATCGAAGAAAGAACGTAATGACTCAGCTATTGAATAGATAAGTTCTTGATGCAAGGTTTGGGCGAAGTAAGAAGAGTGATGAGCGAATCAGTGCAAGGTGCAGGTGATAGAGATTTACAACACTTCCCTTCATCACGGGAGTCCACAGTACTGGCAGCGCAGACAAGGCGAGTCCCATTACACATCTATGAGATAAACCTGTCTGCTTTCGGTGTCAAGCCGCTGGGGTTTCCCATCAATCTTCATTCCAACCAGCAGTGACAGACAGCTGTGACAACACAACTCTATCATAAAGCTTCGCCAAAAAAATCTGAACGTCTCTTTCTGCGATTCGTTTTGTTCTGACGAGAGCTGAAAAAACAACTTTTTCCAATTAAATGGTTTATTTCTGAAACTCAGCTTTTACGTTCCTCACTTATTTATCTCCAGACACTTCTGTTACTGCCTGGGACACCAACACCTTAATACTTATTGTGGGAGAGTAATTGTGGGTAAAAGAGCAGTACCAACACCTGGGTTCAAAAGTACATTAGACAGCTTCTATCAGCCGTCCAGCAAATTCGATTTAGAAAGGTGTATTATTTGGATGAAAACTTATTCTTGTGATCTGAAAAATGAAATTAATTTCTGATTTAGTGTAAATGTAGAAGTACTGCGTAAAAATTCTACTGTTAGGGTTGCAGGTAGGGTGTTGCCGACACTGCGTAAAGGCGTGATACTCGCCAGACCATCATAGGGAAAAACCATACACAACCATTCACACTTACACCCCCAACAAAGGGCAATCTGGAACCGCCGATCAACCTGATGTTAACGTCTTTTGACTGTGGGAGAAAACTAGAGGAGCTGGAAGAAACCCACAGGAGAACTTGCAGACCCCACACAGAATGGTCCAAGCCTGGGACTCAGACCCAAGACCTTTTTTTCCATGAGGTGGACACCAGTGTGACACCATATTATCTGTATCTGTATTTGGAAAAAGGCACCATGGGCGTGGCCGATTCCATTTTCTTCTCTCTGCTTATGTGTACTTCCCTGGAAAAATTGGAAAGGGATTGCACTGTCAGCAAATTGCATAATTTTTCGAAATTCAAGACTATATATCTTTTATTTTCAGATTATCATTTTAAATTATTGGCAGGCGGCACAGTGTCACAGTGGCTAGCACGTCCGCATCACGGCAAGAAGGTTCTGAGTTCGATTCTGAGTTCGATTCCTGGGCTCCAGCGTTTCCATGTGGAGTTTTTGCATGTTGTATCTATGCTCGCATGGGTTTCCCCTGGGTATTCCAGTTTAATCCCATAGGACGAAAACATGTACAGTAGGCTCATTGGCCATTCCAAAATGTCCCAAGGTGTGAATGGTGGTTGAGTGTTAGCCTGGCGAGCTGTTAGTCGGCTGAGATAGGCGCTGGTCTCCCTTCGACCCTATTTAGGATTATTAATTTTTTATAAAATAAGCTTTGCATACATGTGTACTTAATGATTGGGCACATTTCATGATACAGTAATACCTGTAGATACATGAGATTTGATATATGAGTATTTCAAGAAACAAGGAAAAATTTGAGAGGATATGGCGCCCCACATACGAGGGAAAACTTCAAGATACAAGGTGCAAAAAAAAACATATGGGGCGTATGCCCGAATGCTACCGCTAGGTGGCAGCAGCTTGCAGCATCTCTACCGCTTACAAACGCTTACAAAAGCACCATGGAAGAAGAAAGCAAGCAATAAGGGCAGCAGTGAAAAGAAAATAGGCTGGTGCCCATCTCAGCCGACTCTGGGTGAGGGTGGGGTACACCCTGGACAGCTCGCCAGGCCATCGCAGGGCCAACACTCACACAACCATTCACACTCACACCTAAGGGAGATTTGGAACAGCTAATTAGCCTACTGTGCATGTTTTTGGACTGTGGGAGGAAACTGGAGTACCCAGAGGAAACCCACGCAGGCACGGGGAGAACATGCATACTCCATACAGAAACGCCCAGGCTGGGAATCAAACCCAGGCCTTCTTGCTGTGAGGCAGAGGTGCAAATCACCAAACCACCGTGCCGCCCTTAGAAAAAAATGTTTAAAACTAAAAAGTAAAACAAAACCATTAAAAAAGTTACCGTATTTTCCGAACCATAAGGCACACTTTAAAGTCTAAAATTTTCTCAAAAATCGATGGTGCGCCTTTTGATACGGTGCGCCTTATGTGTGCACTGAGTTCCAAAATCTATGAAAATGTTTTTGTGTGGTTTTAATAAGCTCGGCTTCATTGACCATTTCCCACCAATATAGTGACGTAATACGCACTCTATGTGCGCTGGCAGCGTCAAACCAATTAGTGAACAGCACGTGGAGCTGCGTACAGTACGCAGGTACCTCCGCCATGCCCCCAGTAGATAGGTGTACTGTACTGCCGGTGTGCTACAAAACATTTATTTGGCTATTGACCTCAGTCAGACCGGGAGGCAGCGCCGCACGAGCCACCATTTGTGAATGGATTGTGGGTGCATTTGGAATGGACTGTTTTGCTTCCGTGAGTGTGTTTTAAATATTCAGCACGATAAAGCTGAACTATGCTCCATGTTTAGCTTCCGCGAGTTCAGTGCTTCTCAATTATTTTCGGTGATGCCCGCCCCCCCGCGTCACTATAATAGCATTCTTTGTGTATAAAATTATTATTAGTACACCTCTGCATTACAGTGTATCCTTATTAACATTAAAAACAAAAAAGAAATATAGTTCAACTTAATTCTAGTACAGTATGGCAAAAAAAAAACATGTTCCCCAGAGTCACACACAAGTGTGTTTTTAAATGTGCCGTTCGTTGTTTAGCTTCCGTGAGTGTGTTTTAGCATGCGCTTAATGATGCGGTGTGCCTTATGTATGGTTCAAATACAGAAATAGAGCGCGTGACTGAGACTGCACCTTATTATACGGTGCGCCTAATGGTGCGGAAAATACGGTTGTTATATTAGTGTTAGGTTTTATAGATTTATTTTAGGCTGTGTCTGCATTCTCAGTCGTCCCCCTCCCCCATCATCTCCAATCTCAGGAGTCATCTGTCTCCAAGGTAATGTGTCATAATAAAACACCATTTTTACTTATTTTTTATTATTTATTATGTTTCTTTTTTATTTATTATTGCATTTTGTTTGTTGTCACCATTTGTTTCCATTATGTTCATTCCAATGGGGATAATCGCTTCGACATACGAGCAGTTTTAACATATAAGTCGGTTTAAGGAATGCATTAAACTCGTATGTAGCAGTATTACTGTACTGAGTAAGATAATTAATAAACAACCCCCACCCTCCCGATGTGGGCATTGCCCCTCAACTCAAGCCCCTTAGCCTTTCTCCTCGATGTTCTTGATTCTCACAAGCTTCACAAGTTAGGTGTGTATACTGTATTTTTCCATCCGTTCATTCCAAGACATCATTTTTCAGCCTTTTGGGAAGTCTGGATTTATTTTGGCAGAACAAAATTCATTTCAAGAGCAGTCGTTTCTCTGCATCCTCTCCAGCTTGTGTGTTCATGATGAATGCAGTCTTGCTGTTCTCTAGTCTCATACTTCCATCATGTCATTGTCAATATAGCCGCCTCCCATCCACTCCATCACACCGGGGGTCGATGGCGTCCCACGCAGACTCTTTGGTACTGCATTCAGATCGGGTGATTTGACCTTTTCCACATGTGGTTGCAGTTAGAAACACAACTAAACCTTAACTCTGGGCCAAATCACAGAAATAAAGAAAAAACTAGATTGGCTCCAGTCTGTCCAAGGACAATGAATTCAACAGTGGTTTGTTTGGGTTTTTTTTGTTTTGGTTTGTTTTTGAGGTTTTTTGCTTCACGTTTTAGGTGATATAAGATTGGGTCAGGGCTGAGGTACAATTTCCGATTTTTCTGACGGATTTCCTTTTTTTCTTATTTCGGAGTTTTATAGCAAGTGTGAAGGTCAGCTATATGAAGAGATGTGCATACTGAATCTCAAAGGATGAGTGAACAGAGGGCTGAATTCCTCCAGTGGCTGATGGGGGAGAAGGAGCACGCAGTGTAATCTCCTCCACAGTGGGAATGGGAATGTGTATGTGTGTGTGTGTGCGTGTGTATGAGACAAAGAGAGAGAGAGAGAGAGACAGAGAGAGAGAGAGAGAGAGAGAGAGAGAGAGAGAGAGAGCGATAAAATGAAATGAAGAAAAACATCCTCTTTTCCCCATACATCTCTGAGCCAAAGAGAAGCATCTGAGAGCTTAGTCTCAGCCTCAGACGCACCACCCTGAGAGGCTCTGATATTAAATAAGCATCAGGTTTTTCAGACAACAATGAGCTATCTATATTTTACACACTTTACCATCGCATTATTTTATTAGGGGGTGTTGATTAATTTTCCGCAGGAGCAGTTCCGATAATAGGCCCAACTTCATGTCAAATTACAGCTTTATATTAATTAAATTCTGGGATAAAGCTGAAAGCATGTGATTACGGAGTCGTCAGGGTGGATGAGTGAATTTCTTGCAGTTTCACAGCATCATGATACCGTGGGAGAATAATAAACTTTATTCAGGAGTGGTATTTAAGACAGAAACTCTGGTTTGTGTTAAACCATTATTGATTATTTGTTCATGTCAGCGTGCTGTGCTGTGTCCGAAGCTGGCGTCCATCTCACCTAACACTGAGCTAAGGTGTGGTACACCCTGAACAGCTCACCAGAGCATCCCAGGGCCGACAGACACAACCATTCATGCTCACACTCTCACCCAGGGTCAACTTGGAACAGTCAGTTAGCCTAATGTGCGAACCTTTGGACTGTGGAAGGAAACCGAAATACACAGATGAAATTGTGCATGGGAACACGGGAAGAACATGAAAACTCCACACAGAAACACCCTTTCCGAGTATGGGACTCGTCTTGCCATGAGGCGGACGTGCTGACCTCTATGCCACCGTGGCGCCTCATGTTTTATTTCTTTCTTTAAATAAGAGTCGAAAAGCTTTGGGAATTGTCAAAGTTGGAAACATTTCATGGCAGATAACAGGAATCATTGGGTTTAAACTGGAAATGTAACAACAGGAAACTGAAATGTAGCTAAATAAATAGACAGATGGATAGAATAATTAACTAACTAAATCAATAGATAGATAGATAGATAGATAGATAGATAGATAGATAGATAGATGATATAACTAACAAAATAGATAGATAGATTAAAAACTAAATGTATATATAAATAAATTAATAAATAAACAAACAAATATCTTGGAGCATAATCTTAAAATAATCAGATTGAATTAACTTGAACATTTATGCTAATATATGGTGCATTATTTAAAAAAACAAATAAAAAAGAAATAAGGAAAACACAAACAAATAAAGAAATAAATAAATACATTTTCCACTGTCTTTGCAGCTCTACTTAAAATCCTGGATTGTAAGACATTTTCTGACCCGGGTCGAAGACAGATAAACAGGATGTTAAGGTTTCCAAAGTGTTGGCCCTTCATATCCTGTTGGATGGAATTGTTTCTGTAAGAGCTGAATAAGATGAACACAGTGCATAAACTACAATTTAAACTAAAACTTAAGAGTAGGCTGCACTGCCGTCAGCGTGTTTCTGTCCTGTGATGGCCTGGCAAGCTCTGTCCTTGCCCGATTTGGCTGAAATGGTCATCAGCCTCCCTGCGACCCGAATTAGAACTAAGAGCTTCAGAAAATGTATGAATGAATGGAATAAAAACTAAAATTTCAATTATAAAATTTCACTAACTTAAAAAATAAAAATAGCTTGTTTTTAAAAGGTAGTGTGAAGGCTGGACAAAATCTAAACCTAAACAATGAAATACTATTTATATGCAGCTAAAAATAAGTAAAATCAGCTTTATTTTAAATGATGGATGTTATGCCACTTTTAAGATAGGTAGATAGATAATAAAACTAACATAAACAAAACTAACTTAATACACTTGTAAAACTAGCTAAAATAACATAAAAATAATAAATACTAAATAAAAATAAGAATAAATTAAAATTTTTTAACCACACTGCAAACCCCACCACCCCGTCTTTTTCCAATTCAAACCTTCTGAATGGCACCTCCATCTTATGGACCATCCATCTACTCCAATGTTGTGGCACAGACACAAACAAGCATATAAATTCGGTCTCGGATCATAAATGAGGATGTGTGTGGAGGGGCGGGTGATGGTATATACCGGTATATATTTAGATGGTGTAGCGGTAGATAGATGGGGATATAGGCTGTGGGTGTTGTGTCTATAGGGAGTGCATTCCATCAGATTGCAGCCTTGCATGGGAGTAAAAACATGATGATGATCTTAAACAGCTGTCAGGAAAATTGGCCCTGCTGTCAGAGCAGCGAGTGTGCTGAAAAGCTATGTGTGTGTGTGTGTGTGTGTGTGTGTGTGTGTGTGTGTGTGTGTGTGTGTGTGTGTGTGGGTTTGTGTGTGTGTGTGTGTGTGTGTGTGTGTGTGTTTGTGTGTGCAGGAACATTGTGCGTGGTTCACCAACTGATAGATGAGGTTATTAAGGGGCTGTTGACAGTGAGGAACAAGCAGAACTTTCGTTTTGTATAATCTCCGAGCAAATGTGTAGTACGCTGTGTTTACTCGACTCTTAAATCCAGTTTCAAATGACGTGTCTTCTTTTTCAGTCTTGTACAACTTTTACATAAATATCCCGCTTGTGCATATTTGCAAAGGCAAAAGTGTGTGTGTGTGTGTGTGTGTGTGTGTGTGTGTGTGTGTGTGTGTGTGTGTGTGTGTGTGTGTGTGTGGGTGTGTGTGTGGGTGGGTGTGTGTGTGTGTGATGGATTTGTACACAGTTATACTAACTTCTGCTACTGTGTTGCTTTTATTTCCTTTTGTTTATTTATTTTCCCGCCGTAGTTTCATGAATTTCATTTATCATGGTTTTATTACAAACACAAAGCTCTGACTTTTATATCTGGTGCTTGCTGAAAGCCACGAGTTTTACAGAATAAGATGACAAGCACCTAATAAGCTCCGGAAATCAAATCGGGTGTCTGCAGACGCCGTTTTCGATGTAATATCACGCTGTCATTTTTGCCAGCAGTTTTGGATTTTTCCCCGAAATTACCATTACTCCTGGTTATTATTTGCAACACTGTTACTGAGCGCAATGTTTAATGGACTAGTCTTTGATTGTGGCTCTCTCCTGCATTTTGTTTTATTTTAGGAAACCTACCTGCAGCTGGTGCTTCACGGGTGCTAATTAACATTTCTCTGGAACATAAGCTGTTAGTTTTAAGTGTGTATGATACAGAGATGGTAATGACCTGATTGGTTCATCATCTCAGAATAATGAGCAATTATGAGGTGAAAGAGAGGTGCATGTCACTTAATAGTCCCTGCGAGGGGGAACGTCGAGTTCAAGTTCCTCTGAACTTGAAGCGTTTTAGTATATACTACACTTAGACAGACACAAAAAAGTGTATAGTACATGGAAACAAAAGTAAAACACTTTCCATAAAGGGGGGATGGGGTTTAACACTCATTCCAAGGTTTAGTATATGTATAAATCCACATTAGTGGCACCCCTCTTGATTTTCATGGAATTGTTTTGTGTCAAACACTAATAAATTCTGAGGTACGAAAAATCTTCTATCAAATAACTAGCCTTTCTTACATGTGTGAGTAAAATACCTGAACATTTTTCTGACCTCAAAGCCTGCACAAACAATTTTCCGACTAAAAATGTGAAAAGATTTTCTCTGAAAAATGGACACCAGAGCATTCCATTTTCACCCTGTCAGTCAAAAGCATTTTTTTGGGTAATAAACACTCATTACACATTGTATTCTTCATTATTTAGTCTATAAAAGATCAATGTATGGCACCCTTTTGTTCAAATCCATTAAAAGAGTCCCCAACCTGCTGACATAATGGCGCAAAGTCACGTAACGTTCATCACCTATTCAACTGCATGTGTGATGACCGTTCACCTCACCAATACATCGTAGAGCACAAATGAACTGCAACAGCACATACAGTTTTCAATAACAATAAATGTACCCAAATATCCCTTGCGTTTTTGTTTTGATTCCCCTGCCAGTTATGGAGAAAAAGGGTTTTGTACCTGCTAATCACCTCTTGTCCAGTGCCTGTGATGAATGTTCACCCCCTCCAAAATCCCTTCCAGCGACGCAACCCGGATGGAATGGAATTTTAACAGACACCCTTATCGAGAAGGATTTACAGTAATCATTTTTATACAGCTAGGCATTTAAGAGTGAAGGGCCTTGCTCAAGGGCCCAACATTGGCAGCTTGGTGGTATTGGGACTTGAACAACCAGTCTTTGGGGTAATAAGACAGAGCCTTACCTGCTGAGTCACCACTGCACCCAGAAACACAAGAAAAACAAACTAAAACAAGAATTGTAATGTGCCCTGCCATGGCCTGGCGAGCTGTTCAGGGTGTATGCCCTCGCCCAGTCGGCTGAGATGGGTGCGAGCCTCTCCACGACCCTAATTAGGATTAAGTGGTTCAGAAAATGAATGAATGAAGAATTGTATTGTAGTTTGATAACGGTGATGCCATCTGCTGAAGTGACCCTGACTAACCATTACGTTCCGTCATATTAAGTCAAACATTATCCACTCTGTGTGATCTTTTATATTCCCCTGAGCGTGCATCAATCAGATTGTACGGTTCCTATCTAGTATCTGTATCTGTATCTAGGGTGAATTCACTCATGAACGAGGAACCCCTTGTCAGTGAATCGAGCAATGTGGCCAGCTCACCTGTGCTTATTGTCTTTGATGACCCTGATGATATCCTTCACTCCTGTTTGCTGTCTTATCCAAGTGTTCTGTTTTTTATTTTTCAGTTTGATGTTGAGCATGATGCGTTCCATCTTTCGCTAGGCTAGCATTTCTCTCATGGTGTTGTTGAGAGCCCAAATTTCGATACCATAGGTCATGACCGGTAGGACTTATTAGTTGTGTATTTTCCTCTTGATCTTCATGCTAATCATCCTGTTTCTCATGATGGCATTGAACTTGTCAAATGCTGCCCAGCCCAGGGTTATTCTTCGCTTGATTTCGGGTAGGAGGTTTCCTTCTTGTGTGATGTTTTTTCCTCGGTAGACATAGCTGTCTACTGCTGCGATGGTAATGCCATCTACATTTACTCTTGTTGGGATGACATGCATGTTGTACATCACCTTTGTTTTACCAAGGTGCATATTGAGCCCTACTGGTTTGATGGTGTTGTGGATGTCAGTCAGCATCTGCTCAATTACTTGTGTTGAGTGTGCTACTAGAATTATGTCGTCCACAAATTCCGTGTGGGCAAGGTGTTCACCGTCTATATTTATTGCTCGATCTTCTCATTCAATTTGGTTGAGGATGGAGTCCTGAAGGCATGCTGTAAATAGCCTTGGTGAGATATTGTCTCCTAATCGAGCTCCTCTCTCTAATCTGATCTTATCACTGTCCTTGTGTAACTTGAGGGTCAATGTGGCTCCTTTGTAGAGA
>JAQNCB010000017.1:4372508-4385029 GCA_030068295.1 Euristhmus nudiceps | reverse complement strand
AGACTGATTGGTCTGTAATTCCTGATATCTGTCTTATCGCCTTTTTTGTGTAGTATGGTTACCAAGGCATTTTTCCAGTTGCTTGGTACTTTACCTTCGGTGAGACATTTGTTGAACAGACGCATGAGCTCTTTAATGACTGACTCTCCGCTGTCTTGAAGCATGCCTGCCAATATGTTATATTCCCCAGGTGCCTTTTGACGTTTGAGTTGCTTAATAGCAGCTCTTACCTCCGTTGGGAGAGTCGGTGGCAGTTTGTGAGGTCTTGTCTGAGTGGCATTGGCAAATGGTGTGTATTTTGGTCATCTGGTGCTGTAGAGCTCGGAGTAACATTCCTCACATCTCTTAATAATCCTGTCATGGTCATGAATGAGCGTGCCATCATCTTCTTTCAAGGAGGCAATTTGGTTCCTTCCTAGACACTTGTCTTTCTTTATTGCTTGTAGTCCCTTGTTGATCTCCAGCGCTTTCAGTTGTCCTTCTTCGTTATAGGCGTTTATCTCTTCGGCCATTCTGCGTCTTATTTCCTTGCAGATCACAGGGTATTCGATGTTCTCAACATTTGTGCCACTTCACTTCATGTGTCATCGTTTCTCTCTGAGTTGCTTGGTAGGGTTGGAAAGTTTGTCTGGTTTGGGCAACGTTCGGTTTCCAGCGGTTTTCATTGCAGCTTCGAGAATCGTACATTCTGTGGTATATATATATATGTATATATATATATATATATATATTGTATATGGAGTTGAACCTCGCTCGTCCGGATTTCATTTCGTGCAGTCTACCCGATTTTTTTTTTTTTTAAAGGATAGTTCAGATTTTGGCCAGTAGGTGTCATGAGAGCCCAGTGTTTACAAGCCTGGCTGAATGTTGATCTGTGAGGCTTCCCCAGTGAAGAATTTGAAGTTAAAAAACAAACTGTCGGTGATATTAGACATCAAAAGTATAGTTACAAAAGCCGCTAGCCATGCTGGCACTACGTTAAATTAATTACTGTATTATGTATTACAATATGTATTACATGTATTTACTGTACAGGTACAAAATAAATTTATTATTTGGGTGTTAAATGTTCAGTACTACTGTGCTTTTACAGAACCTTGAGGTGATTTTACTTGTACAGTATTCAGTATGGAGAATAGCCCCGCCCTCCCCTGAAAAAAAAAACACTTCACTCAAACGGACTATTCAGTCTTCCGGACACCCCAACCCCCCTTTTAGTCTGTACAAGCTAGGTACGACTGTATACAATGTACAATTTTGTGCTCGTGTTCAGCCCACCTGTAGGGGGCGGTGAAGCAGTACTGAGGTGCATTCCACACTGCTGTACGGCACTCACTTGTCTCTGACTAGTCTCTCTCTCTATATATATATATATATTGTAGTACAATAAGCAAAAGCTGAAAGAGGCGAGAGGGAAAGATGGTGGTGTAGTGGTTAGCACGTCCGCTTCACAGCAAGAAGGTTCGATTTCCAGTCTGGGCATTTCTATGTGGAATTTGCATGTTCTCCCCGTGCTTGCGTGGGTTACCTTTGGGCACTTCGGTTTCCTCCTTCAGTTCAAAAACATGCAAAGTAGGCTAATTGGTGGTTCCAAATCTCCCTTCACTGTGAATATATGTCTGAATGTTTGTATGAGTTGTTGGCCCTGCGATGGCCTGGCGAGTTGTCCAGGGTCTACCCTGCCCTTGCCCAGAGTCAGCTGAGATGGGCACCAGCCTCCCTGTGACCCTAATTACAATTAAGTGGCTTAGAAAATGAATGAATGTGCATGCGATGAAGTATGACAGAGAGAATTATTCGGCTGAGGGGTTTTCATCCTCTGAGAATAACAGCACAAGTCTCTCATTGTTTTATTCATTAATTTATTCGCCAAACTGCCTAATACTTTTAGGATCGTGGGGCTGCTACCCTTCTCAACCAACAGTAGGTGGAGGCAGGGTGCACCCTGACAGCTCGCTAGTCCATCTCAGGGTCAGCACACACACACACACGTACGCAACTGTTCACACTCAAACTCACAATCACACCTAGAAGCAATTTGGAACAGCCAAATAGCCTTAATGTGCATGTGTTTGGATTGCAGGTGGAAACTAGAGTACCCAGAAAAAACCCACAAGAGCACGAGAAGAACATTCATACCCCACACGGAAACACCCTTGCCAAGCCATGGACTCGAGCCCAGGACCTTCTTGCTGTGAGGCGGATTTGCTAAGCAGTGCGGCACAGTGGCGCTCAGTAATACATCATTGGTTGTTTATTTTATGTGTGTTTCATATCATGGGAGAGGACAGTTTGGACTGGTGGGGTTGGTTCGGTGCTATCAGTGAGGTAAATTAACGCGACAGCGAGCCGGCACTCATTACACAGATTGCGGAAGAGCTGCAGGCTTCTTGAATGTTTATTGAACCAAAAAAAAGAAAGTAGAAAGAAACTGAACAGGTAATGGTGACTCCATTATAAACAAATTACAAACATCTCAGTCTGTTGCTGTTGACTCCAGTACTGTTGCTAAAATTATACTTTTCACATAAAAGGAATTTTATTTCTAGAAGTTTCAAACATTTTGTAACTGAATCAGTAATTGTTTCTTAACACCACCATTAAAGCTCAGCATGGAGAATTATCTTGTTAATTAGCTTGTCTGCACTCGACTATACCACTCCGAGCTGTCGGATTTGCAGCTGATTGATTTAACTGATGCTCTTTAGAAATCCTGAGAGACATTCCAGTGGCTGCTCATGAGTGTGACCCGTGCCCTCATACACGGCGTTTATAAAGATAATTAATCCATCAGTTAGTGCAAATGTTACAAAGCAAACCCACAGAAGCCCTAAATACGCCCTAACGGAGCCCAGTGGCTGAATGGAATTACAGATGTCCGTCATTCAGTGACATGACGTATGTCCTTTTTCAGCAGGATGATAAATCAGACATGACTTTATCAACCCTGCGCTGTCCATCCATCACCGGACTATTGATTCATACAGATGCATGTTTTACAGGACATGCGGCGTAAATTAGGTTTTCAAAGGTAGTCTGAAACCTCTTGGCGATATTCAACCTTCATGCTCCTTATTAGATCTTAAAGTCATCCGTTTTCCAAACTGTGTCATCCAACTAGGGCCACAAGGTGGCTGAAGCCCATCTCAGCCAACTCTGGGCAAAGACAGAATGCACCCTGGACAGCTTTCCGGTCCATCAGGGCCAACACAGAATGTGGAACTGCCAGTTAGCTCAATCTCCTATGTCTTTGGACTGTGGGAGGAAACCAGAGTACCTAAAGGAAGCCTATGCAGGCATGGGCAAAGAGTGCTAACCACTATGCCAGAGTGCTGTCCCATGCCCGAATCTTTTACCTGCCTGTAAACATGTTCAAGTACTTCAATTTCAAGAATCGCTTTATCTTTTATTAACCCATCTTAATGAGTATGTCTGACAAAAATAATTACTCAATGACTATTTCTCACTTACTCATCCATTTGCTGAACCACTTCTATTCAATTCCATTAGGGTTGCTGGTTGTGTCTGAAGCCTATCTCAGCCAGCATACTGGGCACAGGAAGTGTACACCTGAACTGCCTGCCAGACCATTGTAGAGTCAATGCAGCCAATTAGCCTAGTGTGTGTGTGCGCGTGTGTGTGTCCTTGTTCTGTGGGGAAAAACTGGAGTACCCAGAGAAAACCCAAGCACAGGGAACCTCAACACAGAAAAACTGAGTGTCCTAAATACTTCGCCACCATGCTGCCCATCTCAAACAGTTAATGTCCACCTTGAAAATTAAAGTCGCTTACTGTCTTTTTTGTTGTTGTTGTTTTTGTTATAATACACCAGCGGACAGCATGGTGGTGTAGTGGTTAGCACGTCTGCCTCACAGCAAGAAGGCCTGGGTTCGATTCCCAGCCTGGGTGTTTCTGTGAGGAGTTTGCATGTTCTCCCTGTGCTTGTG
Source organism: Euristhmus nudiceps (assembly GCA_030068295.1). Taxonomy (NCBI): domain Eukaryota; kingdom Metazoa; phylum Chordata; class Actinopteri; order Siluriformes; family Plotosidae; genus Euristhmus; species Euristhmus nudiceps. The sequence goes on along the minus strand of JAQNCB010000017.1, from coordinate 4,381,082 downwards.
TGGGTTTCCTCCGGGACTCCGGTTTCCTCCCACTGTCCAAAAACATGCACAGTAGACTAATTGGCTGTTCCAAATCTCCCTTAGGTGTGAGTGTGTGTGTTAATGGTTGTGTAAGTGTTGGCCCTGCGATGGTATGGCAAGCTGTCCAGGGTGTACCCTGCCCTCACCCAGATTCGGCTGAGATGGCACCAGTCTCCCCATAACCCTAATTAGGAATAAGTAGTTTGGAAAATGAATGAATGAATAATACACCAACGTCTGAAAGTAGATTTCGTTGTAAGTCTAGAAATAATCAACATTTTGTTACCTTTTTTTTTTATTAAACTTGCTGGAATTGCTCTTTCACCTTATGGGAAAAAATCCATTATCATTTGAGTTTCACACTGTGAGCTTATATAATAGGTGCTCTCACACCTTTGCTTTATGTGAACAGCCGAGCGTTGCTTCTGTAATTTGATGGAAAATGGAAATCATGTCTAATGCAATCCTTGGGAAAATCTGTACCGCTATTTAATTTGATGAAATACACTGGCAGGAAACCAATAAACAGCTATGCATTTTATATGAGTGCCGTGACGTTATTATGCGGCTATTTATCCTTAAATGTATTATTTATTAAACATTATGAACTATTTGGTAGTTAAAATGAAACTCGTGGTAAGCCTACCGTATGTTGTTAGTGTAAGTAAAGCAAAATTGCACGAGTATGATTGCTAGGGCACGAGGGGTGGCACAGTGATATAGTGGTTAGCATGTTGTGATGTCACGAGAAGTTGTAAGCTCTCAGCGGGAGAGTTCAAGCAATGAACTCCCCTCAAGACCGACGTCCTCGTCGGGGTGAAGGAGGTAAAGAGGGCATCTCGCCTGGAGAGGGCATCTGCATAGCTGTGTCACTTGCCAGCTCTGTGGACAACAGAAATATTAAACAGTTGTAAGCTTAGAAACCATCTGGTAACTCTGCTGTTGGTTTCTCTGTTCCTGGACATCCACTGCAGAGGGGCATGATCAGACACCACAGTGAAACGTTGGCCCAGGAGGTAGAACCGCAGGGATTTCAGGGCCCAGACAACCGCGAGACACTCTTTTTCTACTGTGGAATACTTCTTCTACTTGGAAGTAGCGTTCAGCTTATGTAAAGAATAGGGTGTTCCTCACCTCCATGTACCTGGGCGAGTACCACGCCCAGTCCCACCTCTGACGTATCGACCTGGACAAAGAATTCCTTCTCGAAGTCCGGCGCCACCATGACCGGACTGGGGCACAGGGCCTGTTTCAGGTTGACGAAGGCCTCCTCCACCATAGGATTCCACTTCACCATTCTTGAGTGGCTTTGCATCATCAGCTCTGTTAGTGGTGCAGCTATGGTAGCAAAATTCGTAATAAAGCGTCTATAGTGCTCGCTAGGCCCAAAAACGACCTTGCCTGCTTTTTGGTGATGGGCTGTGGCCAATCCTGTATGGCCCTCAGCTTGGCTTCTTGAGGCTTGACCAGCCAACATCCAATGGTGTAGCCAATGGTCCAGGTAGTTTGTCTCGCTGAAGGCCAACCTGCACTTCTTTGGGTTCGCCGTGAGACCTGCTTCTCAGAGGGAATCTATCACAGCTTGCACATGGGGTAAGTGGCTGTCCCAATCTGGGCTTTGTATGACCACATCATCTACGTATGCTGCTGTGTAACTCTTGTGGGAGGTGACGACCCGGTCCATTAAGCATTGAAACGTGGCCAGCGCTCCATGGAGGCCAAAAGGGAGGAGGGTGTACTGGTAGAGCCCCTCTGGGTAGCAAAGGCCGTCTTCTCCTTGGATACTGGGGTCAGGGGCACCTGCCAGTAGCCTTTTGTGAGGTTGAGAGTGGTTAAGAAGCGAGCATGTCCTAGGGAGTCTATTAAATCATCGACACTGGGCATTGGGTATGCATAGAACTCAGACACTTCGTTCAACTTTCGATAATCATTACAAAATCATACTGAACTATCTGGCTTGGGGACCAGCACAATGGGACTTGCCCAGGCACTCTTGGATTCTTCATTTATTCCGAGCTCCAGCATCTTCCTTACCTCCTCCTGAATGGCCTCTTTGCGAGCCTCCGGCATGCGATAAGGACGTTGGTTTACCGTACGGCCAGGCATGATGTGGATCTCATGTTGGACCACCTCTGTGTGCCCGGGAAGGGAGGAGAAGACATCTTGGTTGTGATCCACCAGCTCCAAGGCTATCTGCCGCTGGTGTGGGGCTAGACTCGGTCCAACCTGAACCTCCTCTCTTGCGGGTTCCTTGGACTCTGTGGGGGTAGATAACTGAACAGCACCTCCCTGGCATGCCACTTCTTTAAGAGGTGATAACATGATAAATTTGTTCAGGTTGCCTCACCTTGTAATTTACCTCTCCCATACGTTCGATGACCTCATATGGTGCCTGCCAGGTTTCCAGGAACTTGCACTCAACAGTTGGCACCAGGACCAGTACCCTGTCCCCCGGCTTAAACTCTCAGGGTTGAGCAAGTCGGTTGTAGGCTTGCTGTTGCCATTGAGCAGACTCCATATGTTCCTGGATTATGGGATAGCTGGCCATCATTCTCTCTCTCATGGCCCCTACATGCTTAATCAGGGTCTGCTGTCTGCATGGTTGCTCTTCCCATGCCTCCTTGGCGATATCGAGCAGTCCTCTGGGTCTGTAGGAGAGCAGCAACTCAAATGGTGAGAAACCAGTAGAAGATTGAGGTACTTCTCTTACCGCAAAGAGTCGATAGGGTATCAGTTGATTCCAGTTGCACCCATCTTCTCCAACCTCCTTCTGCAGCATGGATTTTAGTGTCCTATTGAAACATTCGACCAAGCCATCTGTTTGGGGGTGGTAGACGGATGTTCTTAGCTGCCTGATCTTCAGCTGGGTGCAGAGTTCCTTCATCACTCTGGACAGGAACGGACTCCCCTGGTCAGTCAATATCTCCTTTGGCAGGCCCAGACTGGTTGAGAGAAGGAACAGCTCTTTGGCAATTTGTTTGGCGGTGGCCTTCCTCAGTGGGATGGCCTCAGAATATCAGGTTGCATAATCCATAATGACCAGAATGTACCGACAATGTCTAGCCCAATCCTTTCAAACGGGGTTTCGATGATCGGTAAGGGGATGAGCGGGTTTCTATACGGGGGCTTGGGCGCCACCTGCTGACACTCCAGGCAGCCACGACAGTAGTCTTCTATCTGTCGGTGCATTCCTGGCCAAAAGAAGCGCTGCAGGATTCTTTCTTTCATTTTCTCTACCCCCAGGTGGGCCCTCAGTGGGTGCATGTGAGCTAGGTTGAGCACCGTGGCTCGGTAAGGCTGTGGGACCAGGAGCCATTCACGCACTTCATCATTTCCCTTGACCACCTGATACAGTAAGCCCCAGCTAACCGCAAAATTGGGGTAAGTAGGGCTTGGCCTACCCCCCAGGACTACTCCCTCCAACACCTGTACATTTCTTAAGGCATTTACCAGAGTGGGATCTTGTAACTGGGCGTTACCGTACTGGCCCGTGAGAGGGGGAAGTTCCTCGGCACCCTGGGTATCTTCTTTGCTGGGGCTCGGAGCCCATCCCAGGGCCATGTCTCCTTCTCCAGAGTCGGGACTGGTGTCTGTGTCAGCCTGGGCGTCTGCTATCCCAGCAAGGGTAGATTCAAGAGAGAGTGGTTCAGAAAGTGACACTGCCATGTTCGCAGGACAAGCCTTACCTCTCTGCCTACAAGATACTCGGGTCAGTCTCTCCTGCATGTCTCTCCACAGCAGGTGAAAGACTGGGCAGTCTCGTCCAATCAAAACAGGAATGGGGAGGGAATCAACTACACCTGCCACCATGTGTATGGTTCCTCAAGTGGTGGTCAGTGTGAGTTCAAGAGTGGGGTAATCTTTGGCGTCTCCATGGACACAGGAAATGGGGAGGACGCTGCTGGGGGTCAGGCATGAGGGTCCAGTAGGTCCTTACACACCAGGGTAATCCGGCTGCCCAAGTCTAACAACGCTTCCACATCCTGGTGATTCACAGTCACTGGGCAGGTGGGGGGGGCGATCAGTGGTGTCACCGGTTATCCCCACGAGCGAGGCAAAAAAGTGGGTGGGTGGTGAGCTGGAAGACTCCACAGTGGGCATGGGCTCGTCCGCCGGTTTAGCACACTGCCAAGAGAGGTGACACATTTGCCACACCGGTAACACTGCTGGGCTTTGCTCTCTCCGGTAACTGCCGGCCCCGGCCGACTTCTGGCTCCCCCTGGAGTATAGCTGGCTCCTGAAGTGGCTGGGAGGTTGACCTTGGGGTTCCTTGGAGGGCATCCCCCCGTCGGTATTAGGGACCTCCTCCTTGGCTCCTTGTTGGGCATGCGGAGCATTTCTGCTGTTCCGCTTCATAGGGCAAGGCCCATAGGAAATGTTCCTCCACGACCGCGGCCGCCATATTTTCCTCTGATTCCAGCCACTTTCGTGCGATTCAGGCAAGTTCATGCATTTGTGCCCGAGGACTCTGGTCTGGCTGGATGATCCAGCTGTGGAAGCACTGGGCCATGCCAAACTTGGTGAACCCACTTCTGCTGAGGATCTCTTTGCGTCATTGTCCGATACCTTGTCGGGGTCAGGTCCCAGACAGCATTCAGCGCTTCTCCCATCAGAAAAGGGGCTAAAAGTCCAATCCACTGCACCTTGGGCCATGCTCCCCGGGTGGCCGTGGCCTCAAAAGCATGCAGATATGCCTCAATGTTGTCCTGAGGCCCCATCTTGGAGATAAAGTCACTTGCTCTTATCGGCTGGACATCATGGATAGACCTTTGTCTCTGCAGCTGCAACTCCTCTGCCTTCAGCTGATTGGCTCTCCTTTGCTCCTCCAATAGAGCTGCACTCGTCTGTGCCTGGGCGTGCTGGCCTGCCACCAGGGCCTTCAAAATTTCCTCCATCTTGTTTTGGAGAAGGCCTATGGTCAGCCGGGAAAACTGGGTTATCCAATTCTCGGTATCCTCCTTACACATGCACTATGATGCTTGAAGTACCCGCATCCACCACCATATGTGATGTCACCAGAAGTTGTCGGCTCTCAGCGGGACAGTTCAAGCAGTGCAAAGACACAAAGGTTAAAGATAACTAAGGCTTTTTATTATTGTCTCTTGGAGTTAATGTTGAAATCATAAATAAACATAGGATCTTCAGTCTCACGCTTAGCCCAGTGAAGCGAGGGTTGATCCATGCTGGATTCTCCACGCCCGTAGTCTGCTTCCTTGCAGCACTGCAACAAAGTAATTTGTCACTTAATCCACATGTATTCCAGTCTTCTAGAGCTTGCCCAACTCCCTTCTCTCCCATGCCTGTGCTTTCTGGCCCTCAAAAACCCTTCAGCTCATCAGGCAATCATTGGCCTCAGGTGTGTTGGAGAGCTGCGTGTTGAGGGGTGGAGTTCCCGACTCCACCAGCAGATGGAGCCATAGCTAGGCGTGGTTGGAGCCATCTCAGAGGAATGTAGCGTCCCTCCAGCACACAGCCTCTTGTGACATCACAACGTCTACCTCAGAAAGTAGGTTTCAGTCCGGGGCTTGGTAACCCTGTTTCAGTGCAGAGTTTGCATGTTCTCCTTGTGCTCAAACAAGTTTCCTCTGGGTACTCCGGGTTCCTCTCTAATTGACATTTCCAAGTTTCCCCTAGGTTTGAGTGTGCCGCCCTGTGTGGGATGGGTTGCAGCCTCGACTCAGCTTTAGTAGGATTAAGCAGATTGGGAAATGAATCAGTGAGTGAACGAACGAGCAAGTATTTACAGCGAACAGCCGTAACATTAACACCTTCTAACTGTTGCTAAGTAGCCAGCAATAACAGTGCTACAGTGGTTCTTCCATGAAATCAAAACATGCATGCTAGTCTTTACTCCCCTCACACATCGTTGAGCCTCGGGCATCCATAGCACTCTTGCCAGTTCACTTGTCTTTCAAATCCACAAATAAGTAGTTGAATTATAGTCAACATTATCAGTTGTACAAGACACAAATTCTACTCAGAATTGGAGGAGGGTCAGTCTGTTGATCTAAGTCTATCGAAGTGTGACACCATGCTAACATACCCACATTCGAGGAGGGCAACTGTAATGTGCACAAGGACCAAAAAGTCAACAGTGTGACATCTTTGGGAAGCACAATAGAATAAATAAGATTAACTTGATATATAATGTAGATTGTTAATTTAGAATTGCTGCAGCAAATGTAAATACCATCCAGGACACAAATTCATAATAATAATTCTGTCAACCGACTTCATACTGTTTGTTTTTACTCTTTCGCACCTGTACACTGCATGGATTTATACTTTCACTTTTCAGCCCAAAGTTCTCTTTGAAATCTGGGTTTTTCCAAGGTTACTATTTAATTAAATTTACATTTACTTGATGTTTGCATGTAATGTAAATGCTAATGTAAATGTAGATGTACAAACCTTACACATAAACTCAGCTCCACATTGCATAATTCAGAGCAGGTAAATGTAAGGTTTCTTTTTCTTTTCTGGCATCTCAACATTTTGGCATCTCTGCTTCATTCATTAATGAGAATTTAAATTAACACCCATATGTCTGAAAAGCTTGCAGAACCGTGATGTAGCAGTTAACATGTTTAGCATGCCTCGCGGCAGGTTCCGAATCCTTGGATCAGCAAGGGCCGTTCTGTGTATCCCCATGCTTGCGTGGGTTTCCGTGTGTGTGTGTGTGTGTGTGTGTGTGTGTGTGTGTGTGTGTGTGTGTGTGTGTGTGTTGCCCTGCAATGGTCTGGTGAACTGTTCAGTATATACCCTAGCTTCGCCCAGCATCAGCTGAGATAGGCCCTAGCCTCCCGGAGACCATAATAGGATTAAGCAGTTCGGTGAGTGATATCTGTCAAGTTGCCTTGTGAACAAACAAATTGAAGTTAATGATAAAGACATGTGACTTACCAAAGAACGACGTAATCACCAGGTCTCGATCCCAAGCTTGTGAGAATTCGTGATTATTTAGAACAGCAGGAGAAACTCCAAAATAGGAACCATGAAGTCAAGCTGAATCGTGCTAGCAGCCAGTGAAAGAGTGGGCTTAAATTGACAGGAAGACTCTGGCGGCATCGTTACCTGACAGGATTGGTGCTGTAATTAAACTGATTTGAGCTGGGACCTAATATTAGAAATGAAAAATACACATGTGACTTATTTACATGCAACTGAGGCTGATGTGTTGGGAGCAGCTTAATTTGTCCAATGGAAGATTCTTTAAAAAGAAACAAGGTGTTTTGAAAATGTTTTCTATTCATATACTAGAGCTGCAGCTCACCCACGTTCAATTAGAAACCATGCCATAGTAGTGATCCTGTTTACGCACAGCTTAAGAAATTGTCTTGGACTGGATTCCACATGTTGATTAAATATTGTAGATGATGGGGAGGTAAAGTGATTGTCTGACTTTGATAATAGCCAGTAGCTTTTATGATACCTTGCACCCTTTCCAAGTGTAAACAAGGTTGACAGTAGCTCACAAGTATGTTGGTATTATTTGTACTCATTCACCTCACTGATGTTCAGGAAGTTTATAAGCATAGTCTCGGTGTTTATTACTGTGATTTTACCAAAGTCTTATGATTATTATTTTTTTACAGGTCCTGAGTGGCGTATCAACAAGGTGCGTGAAAATTAACCCAGAGATCGCAAGTTTGAATCCAGGTTAATGCACAGCCATCCATGATCGTGTCACGACACTGCACGGCGTTGCCACTAGGGTTGTGGCTGGGGTAGGGCTGTCGCGGGTTGTGGCGGTAGTTTTCTTCATGTGTCTCCAGGCTGACGGGTGTGCCCCACCAATTACCGTCGCCCCACCTGTGGTTCATCAAACTGGTTATTTAAGGTTCCGTTTTCCCGCTTCCTGTGGCTATTTCATGCTTTTCAGTACCTTGTCACTAGCCGCTACTGATCCTGTTCAGTCAATATTAGTGTTTATGTTTCCTGCCGTATGTCGATTTATGCTCATGTTCATGTTCTTGTTTTTCATGCCTGTCTTGCCACAGATTATTGTTTGGGATTTTGTTTCGTCCGTTTTTTCGTCTGTTCCGTTTTGCCTGTGCACTCGGAAGTTTATTAATAAAGACTTTGTTTTGGTTTTCACGTTACATCATCTCCTGTGATCCTGCAAGTGGATACTGTTAGGCCTGCTTGGTAAAGCATAACAGACCGGGAGTTCATGGGAGCTGATTGGCTCTCATGAGAGGAATGGAGTGCATACGCTCACTTCCCTGTCACTCACAGTGATCGCCAGCCAATCATGGGCATCTGTGAGCTCATTTGTATGATGGGGCGGATAGTGCACTCCCTCCGAGTTTGCTAAATCATCCCCAAATGCGCATGCCCAGCAGTTCGAAAAGATGCGGGTGGGTAGGATCAGATATCATGGAGGGGGTGTGTGCATACTTTTGCCCCTCCCTGGTTGGTGGTGGTCGTGTGATAGGGAAGGCAATGCTTGATGGATGGGAATTGGGTACGACTAAATTCATTCATTCATTCATTTTCTAAACCGCTTAATCCTAATTAGGGTCATTGGGAGGCTGGCGCCCATCTCAGCCG
>JAQNCB010000017.1:4247943-4264752 GCA_030068295.1 Euristhmus nudiceps | reverse complement strand
GTTCGCCAGCCACAACTGCAATAGATAGGCGCATACACTTCAGTGGAGCGGTGCCTACGTCATGTTCTCGTGAACGCAGCCAGATTTTTTTAACGCTGATGGCGGCGCCCTCTACTGAAAAAAGTGAACTAAAAGGATTTTATTTCTACACAGAACATTCATAATCCTAAAGAACATGCGAGATAAGACTTTATTATGTTAATTCTTTCAATTGGGAAAATTTTAAAATAGGGTTATATTTGGCTTTAAACTCAGTACCCATGTAAGGACTATTTGATGCATTGTCCGTACTGCAGGTCAGAGGCACCTTACATTGTGTTCGTACGTCTTATGTATTTTACTGAAAACAGAAGCTAAGGTTTTCTATATAGGGATTGTAATCACAATATTCCATTCAGTAGCATATTTTTAAAAAATCTGGACATCTTATTGGTAAGTCATTAGCATCATGGTGGCGTTGATGATGACATGAGCTTTCGTTCATGTTAGATTGTATAACGCCAACCTGTTGTTGATTATTTCTCTATAACAGTGCACAACTGAGTGTTTTATTTCTGAGTTAAGCTTGACCTTTCTTCAGTGTCTACTCAAAGCAGAGCGGTCTTGCCAAGTGCATTCATTTCATCGATTTGCTTATTGTTTCTGAAGATCCATTTTGGATGTCATCCCCCTGAAAACCCCACGATTGGGTCGGCTGCACCCTCGAGTGAATTGCCGAGCCGAAACGGGCCACGGATTCCTACATTTTTCATTCAGTAATACAGCCTGACATCGTTCCTGTGCATAACGCTCTTTCTTGTTTACCTCAGTTTGATCTGATAATAGCTTCTCTTTTTCTGCAGTTAATCTTTCAGACCCAGCATGGGCCTGCAGGGTTATCTGCACAAACAGGACTCTGTTTGATGAAATTTTGAAGTATCACTTCCATTTAGAACATTGCCATTCATTAGGGATTTTCATCAGGCCAGTGGGAAGTGCAGAGTAATGCTTTCTGATGGGGAGTTGAAGCCATGCGACTCCTTGCTCTCTCTGCATGCTTCTCAAGAGTGTGTGCAAGGACATTCTTTATTATAGAATGGAAATGGGCTCGGTGACCACATGAGGAAGGATTCTGATGGCATTGATAATAACATAGTTATGGTAAAGGGTTTATGTTAATAATACAAAAATGTGCCATTCCAATGTCAGTTTACCTTCAGGCATCAACAAATTAATTTAGCTGTCCTTCAATCCATCTGTACAACCATCCTTTAATCAATCCATTTGTCAATCCTTCATCCATCAATCTATTCATCCACCAATCCTTTTGTCCAACCATCCATCCAACTGTCAAAATCAGTCAGTGTTTTTGCATTTTTGACAGTCCATGTGTGACATCTTGATTAATCTGGATTAGATGTTTCGGTATCTTTTTAGCTATTTAAAAACTATCCACAGTTTCCCATCAGTACAGAATCCATGAAAGAGCTTCTTTAAGAGCTCTAATAAATACATTCGCTACGATAATGGTGAGTTGTCATTTCCACTACGGCATCAAAGAAAAAAATATTCTTCCTTTTTGACTCCTAGTTTGTGCCGGACCCTGAGTTCTCTCCTTGAAATGTGGTATTTGTTTAAAGTCTGTGTTTCACTTTTCTGCTGGCACTCGGTATAGTAAATCCTCAGAAACACGCAACTCCTCTAAAGGTTCTTAATCTCTGTATGAATAAGAGAACCTGCTGGGGGTTAAACGTGGAATTTTGTCCCTGCTGATTTCAAGGTTCTTTTTGATTCAAGAAAGCAGCGATAACCTTTCATTGAAATTATGTTCTTGGACAGCGGTGAACTCAAATTAAATATCACTGAACAGCAGGCTTTAATTTTAATGGAGTTTCACCATGTTTTGACATTTGCACTCTGGATGAAGGGATAAGCGCAAAAGTAAATATTAATAAAATGTAAAAAATTAAAACATTTCACAAAGTGCAGGAAGAGAAAACTTTGAGTCAATGTCATGTAATGACCTCTATATCCTGTAATGAGTGTAGTTCAAAGGAAAATGAGAGGAAAACCTTCCAAACTGGAACTGAATCAGGTGGTGTTTACATACATTTTTGAAGTTGAAATCTGCTAAAATCGGTTTGATAGTTTGAATTGGCTTGTTTGAAAAGACTGCAGTTTCACTCTTCTGAAAGATAGTCATCGTGAGAATAGACTGTGAATCCGTCAGTCAAGTTAATGACAATAACAGTATACAGAAATTAAACTAAAAATTCAGACATAAACTAGTGTACTTCTGAATAAAGAAAAACTAGGCACAAACTCAATTCATGCACAATTTTGTTTACATGCATCAAACAAGAGCACTGTGCCATAAACTGTATGTGGATTCATTCTGTAGTACAGAGGAAAATGTGGGGTAATGATGTGACTTTTAGCCACACCCCCCAACCCAATTTGTGGAGTTGATCGTGGTCTTGACTTTCTACACGAAATAAAAGATTCATAAAACAGACCACGTTTTAAAAGAAACTTGCATACAGGGTTTTAATAAGTTTGGCTTTAATTTCCTCTGAATGTTCCACCAACATAAATTCTACTTTGTTTTGTAGTCTAATTCTTTTTAAATTAAGATTTGGATTGAACTCATTAAACTAAAGTGGCCTGACAAATTATCCAATAACTCTCCAAACTCTAGAATAAATTTAGCCATTTTGAAAATACTTTACCGTGATTTTTCTGCATTATCACAAAATAAATCTGATAAATGCATTAACGTTCCCTGAACTCCACTCTGAGAGCCTAAAAACACAGGGTTCCGCTTCAAACCAACCATAATTTCATTGGATTTGGTTTGGAATTTTCCTGTCATTGAGCTGTTAGTGGCTCTCCAGGGGACAGATGCGAGGTCTATTAAATTGATAGTTTGTTTGCCAGTTAATCCTGTGCAGCCTTTTGCGGCCTGCTGAGCGCTCGAGTGGAAACCACAGACAGTGTAATATTTGAAAGTTTTGGGAAGTGTAGGCTCAGGGCTAAATTAAAATCCCTATAAGCACAACCAGCTTAGTGCTTTCACTTAGTGCAGCATAATAAGGTTAAAACTATACATTAATTTATCATTTATGCATTCATTTGCTGAACCACTTAATAGTACTAGGGTCTCAGGGAGGCTGGAGCCTATCTCAGCCAGATCTGGGTGAAGGTGGGGTGTACACCATGAGCACCTCTCCAGTCCATAGCATGGCAGTACACATACTACCATCCACACTCGCATCAGGGGCAGTTTGGAACAGCCAAAAAATGCAATGTGCATGTCTTTGGACTGTAGGAGGAAACCGGAGTACTCTGAGGAAACCCATACAAGCAGGTGAAGAACATGCAAACCCCACACTGAAATACGAAACTTGAACCCAGCATCTTCTTGCTGTGAAGTGAACGTGCTCACAACTACGCCACCATGAACTGTTTATCGATTCCTGCATCATAATACACCGCCATGATTGTGTACAAGTTCAAATCTGGGTTAATGCCACAGTCATCCGTGACCGGGAGCCCATGGGAGCTCATTGGCCAAGCTCTCTCAGGAGGGAGGGATGGTTCACTCACTTTCCTGTCACTCACAGCAATCGACAGCCAATCATGTTCGTCTGTGAGCTCATTCGTACGAGGCGGAGAATAGCGCTTTCACTCCGAATGTGTTAGACCTCCTCCCAATACGCATGCTCAGCAGTTTGGAAAGAGGCAGGTGTCCAGGGTCGCATGTCACGGAGGGGCATGTGCACGCTTTCGCCCTTCCCTGTTTGGTGGTGATCCCTTCCACTTTTCTCTACAGATTAATCTGAATTTTGTAAGAATCTAGGAATAGATTCATTGAGAAGTGCCTTAATACAGTCGTATAGCCATTAGCGCGTCCCTGATTTCTCGTGAAGACATCTAAACTCCATTTCATAGCAGGGGCATTTCTGAGGTGTATTTTAGTGGTTCATCTTTTGCTAATTGTAAAATTCCATTATAATTAATACAGAAATTTACCACTGAAGTGCTTTGCACTGGTTTTACATCGGGTAAAGTAAGACCATGAGGTATTTTACTCTTCAGATCTGCTCTTGCACTTAATTAAGAATTGCATATCCTTCTCAAACATGTGCGATGATTTTGAGCTGCCATGTTAATGTTCGCAAACACAGGTAGTGCTGTGGTACCTGGCAAGTTAGCAGTCACCAAAGCAGACAGCATTCACTCAGTGTTGGCTGTGTAAAATGGTAAATGGGTGTAAAATAACGAGTTTAAAGTTCTGAACACTTTTGTCCATCTGGTTCAGACCCACTGTTTATGGTTGAGCTGTTACTTCAGGAACTACAGAAAGTTTTCTGGAGTGTGAACTGCTGTTGTGTTCCCCAGTGTTGAAAACCACGCTTCATACCACATTCGCTTACGCTTCACTCACATCTCGCGTTCGCTGGCTGTCTAAATTTATTGGAATGAAGCCTAAAGGGAATGAAGCCTAAAGGGGGAAATGAAGCCTCTGTTTCAGCACTAGAGATGAGACTTTGGCTGTGCTACCTTCACATACGATGACCTGAAGTGCATCTGAGCTGGTGTATGATGAGTGTTTTTAATAATAAATAAAATAAAATATCCTGCTAATTTGAACCTGGCAGCTCTGGATATGTTCTTCCCTGAGGGTTTTATTTTATTTTTTTAAACCGAAGAAGCTGCTTGGCTGGCTTTCGAGCCTGTCTGTTTTGTGTGTAGGGCAGTGGTGGCTTAGTGGTTAAGGCAATGGGTTACTGATCCAAAGGTAAGCGGTTCAGTCCTCACTGTCAGTACTGTTGGGCCCCTGAGCAAGGCCCTTAACCCTCAAGTGCTCAGTGGTATAAAAATGGCAATTGTACGTTGCTGTGGGTAAGAGCGTCTGCCAAATGCTGTAAATGTAAAATGTGTGAAACACCACAGGCCAATAAACTGGCTTCTGGTCATGCTACAAATCTCCATCGGTTTTGAGTAATTTTCAGCCAATCAAGAGCACATTTCACATTATGCCTGTCTTTTGAATTATTTTGACACTGCTTCCGGACAATGTCAACTATTTTCATTGGAATTTTTGACAATTATGAGTCAAAACAGTGTGTCAGTGCTAAACGGGCACTGCACATGATCCTTTCGGAGAGTGATCTAAATGCAAGTGGTTATGGCAGTGAAAGTAAGAAAGGCAGAGTGAATAACAGTGACTGTAATTTTGCAGGTTTATTGAACAATAATAACACCAATCAATCCAATACCAGCTTTAAATAGGATACTGGAACTAAAGCTGCTGGAGATGATAGGTGTAGCGTTGGGAATGGATGTGGATGTAGAAGGGTGTTTAGCCAGCTGAGAATGAATAGGCATGAAAGGAAATCAATTGCCTTAAAATTTTCATGAGCACTTAACACATGAAATCGCATGTTAGTGTACCACAGCATTCACTTAAAACTGGAAGTGACTACCGTATTTTACGGACTATAGAACGCACCTAAAAATAAGCCTAATAAATTCAATTAACTAAAATTGAAAAGAAATGTATAATTTGTCACACATAAGCCACACCGGACTATAAGCCGCCAATATCCAGGCTGAGAAATAAGATATTTACATAGAATGATTTTGTACCATAACTGTTTATTCAAATACCTGAACTGATTGTTTCCGAACAGTGCCTGTAACACGGCAGGAAAAGTGCCGATCAAACAAAACAGAAAAGTCTTTGATGGTTTTATTCAGCTTCCTCCTGTGCACTAAAACAAACTTGCTTTATTTTTTCTTCCTCTTGCATACTGAAGCCACTGAACATCAATCCACTGTCACTTTTTCTTCCTGCGCACTGTTAAAGCGCAGCTATTAAAGTCGCTTCATTCTCTGCACTGAAACCACAAGTCACTTGCTGGTATTCATTTCCTCCTGCGAACTAATGGTGTATTCTTTCACACTCCTCCATGCTGTTAAGATCCACTGACAGATGTCAAAAAATGGCCTTCAACTTAAAAGCTGCATCATAGGAATTTCGTGTGTTTTTCCATTTTGCTGTTGTGAGTCTTTTTTTTTGACTTGCATGTTTTTTTGTCTTTTTGGTTGCATGGGCTCAGAATAAAAAAAAATGGCACTTTCTTTTTTTCCAATGACTCCCCTGCCTGTCTCGTTTTTGCACTTCCTGCTAGAGCGCCCCCTGGGTGCTGAAGAAAAATTCATAGAAAAACCACGGTAAGCCGCATGGTTCAAAGGGGAGGGGAAAAAGTAGCGGCTTATGGTCCGGAAAATACGGTACATGGAATTCCCTAGGTCTCTCATTTAATCGCATATTGTACATGTGTGGTGCCTCCTGTAACAAGGCCAGGGCCTTATCCGTGCATGTTTTCCATATGGGAAAGGACTCTGGTGCCTGTCTCGCGATTTGGCCCCCGAGTCTTAGAAAAACACGTGAGCTTTCATTTGCTTTAGTGACTGAATTGTCACAATTATTTAAAATTCATGCCCGATTTATTTTAACATGGCGGCCTTTTTTTTTTTTTTTTTTTTGTCTGTGATGGTGGGGGTGGAAGGTGGGGTGGCTGATTATATGTCAGGGTTGAAAGGGTATTTAGTAAGAAATATCACGCACTTCAACATTTACTGTAAATTAAATTACAGCAAATTTATAGGGTAGCTTCAACTATACACCTCTCCTCTCCCTTATTTCTGTCGAAGTTTTGCTTTAATCATTCTCTTAATCAGTTTTGCAATTATCGCTTCTCTTTTTTAGCTCCTGTCATCGTGAAAGACATTTACAGGCATTTATGGCGTTTGACAGATGCTGTTATCCAGGGCAACTTGGAAAAAATAAATAAATAAATAAAAATTTAAAAAGCTTTATACAACTGAGCAATTAAGGGCCCTGCTCAAGGGCCCACCAGTGGGGGCATGATGGTACTGGGAATTGAAACCCTGGCCTTGGGACCAGTAACCCAGAGCCTTCACCACAGAGCCATCATTACGAAGCCGGAGCGAAGCGGAAGCTGGAGGAATGGGTTCCGTCTGTACGAGTAGTTAGCTTATGACAACTTTGGAAGGAAATGATATAGGATGACTAAATTTGGTGTATGGATCCCCCTCAGGGGCAAATAGGGTGGGCTTGAATATGGGACACCTTAACCTTATTTTAAAGTCACAAGGTCACTTTTTTATATTCAGGTTGTTGAGGATTGTCGGTGTAATAACTTTGAGGTAGCGGCGGTGGATTAGTGGATAAGGCTCTGGCTTACTAATCCGAATTTCTGTGGCTCAAACCCCAGTAACACTAAGCTGCCACTATTGGGCCCCTGAGCAAGGCCCTTAACCCTCAACTGCTCAGATGTACACAAATGATATAAAGTAAATATAAGTCACTCTGGATAAGAGGCATCTGCCAAATGCCAAAAATGTAAATGAAGGGAAATTAGATCGGGTCACCAACTATGGTGGATGGCTTCCCTTCAGGACGGGTTCTCCTCAGGACAGGAGGGTTGGTCTATGGGTATGCTTGACATTGTTTCAATGCCGGTGAATCTCTCTATACTGGGGTTCACATGTCTACGCATAAAACTATGACTTTATATTTTTGACAAATTTAATTAAATGCTCTGGATCCTTGTTGGCTATTTTCCTGAAAACTGTTTCTTATAGACTTTGCTCAGAAACAATCACTCAAACATACTCTTCCTAATAAATGTTGCCATCTCATTGATCGGTTCCCCAATGGCGCCTTTCAGGCACTCAGAAGAACCGACTCCTTTATTATACAGTTCATTCCAGATATTTCATCAGAGTGGTACGTAGAAACGTCTCATCACTGTAAAATATTCATGCACCATGGCCGCTGAACAGTCAGTCCCGTCCATCCATGTCTCACGGAGCCTGATTTCTCTGGATGTGTCAGCGATTATGTCTAATCGCACACGTCTCCATGCTGGAGGCGCAGAACAGACGGCGGGAGGGTCCGGCACTCTGGCCTGGAGGGTTCCTGTGCCGAATTTAGTGTGACGGTTTAACTGGCGACCTTGCTGACGTGCCAAGGACGTCATGCATATGGTTTCATCTCAGGGATGATTGGAGAAATGGAGCAGTAAAGACTCTTGAAAGACGAATGTTGTGCAATTTGGCTCAGTGGGGCTTTCTGAAAGAGGAAAAGGAGGGGGCGGGGGGAGGAAAGGACTGACATGAACAGAATAACTAATTTGCAAACTTCAAATCTCTGCGGCTTCTTCGCTTCAGCATCAGCACTTAATGTTCCTTTGAAGAACCATCGAAACACCTTGATGTACCTTCTCTCTTTTTGCAGGATCGGCTTTTTGACTTTGCTTCTCGTCTCCGCACGCTTCAGGATTCGGGAAGACGCTCGCTCTCTCGCTGCGATTCTGCATTCCCAGAGTCAAACTCTCTGAATTCTGCTTTAATCTCCATTCCTCCTGAGACGACTTAAGCCAACAGAACCCTGACGATGTGTTATTTATTTATGTGTTTATTGATTTATTTATTTATTTTGTCTATAAGATCTCTACAGTACACACAGGCTCTTGGCGGGTGAGTTTGGATGGATGTCCTTCTCACTCGGAAATGACGTGAAGGCTGAAAGCAAAGAGAGCTGTGAGGGGAGATGACAGACACGCGGCAGGTTAAGAGCCGTTAGGAGCCTGAATACACACGTGCGACTTTATCTGATCTGTTTTTATCTGCCTCCTGCAGATATCTAGTCTCCACAGGCGCGCACACACACGCACACACACGCACACACACACACACACACACACACACACACACACACACACACACACACACACACACACACACTCAAAATGTTCGCTCCGTGTGACTTTCAGCCTGTCTGTTGTGATCAAGCTGGCCAGGAACAGATGAAACGGAGCAAAAGGGCAAAATCGGTACCATGGCCAGTCATCTACCATGTGCCAAAGTGTCAGTGGGTGAAGGTGTACCTGACAACAACTTTACTTTCTCTCTCTCTCTCTCTCTCTCTCTCTCTCTCTCAGGTGTTCAGAAGGAAAGCCGTTGAGCTGGGAGAAAAATTACTGCCTGCATTCAAGACACCCACAGGCATCCCTTGGGCTCTTCTTAACCTAAAAAGGTCAGTGAAATACAAAACACACTGTATTTCATTCTCTGTCAAATCATAGGCATCATAATCTTTTCTTCTTTCTACATGGTTTTATCTTCATTTTTTTATACTCAGCATGAAACTGTCATCCTCCTCTTTCCTACCATCATCACCATTATTACCATTTTCATTATCACCAACATAATCATCACCATTATTACTATCATCAACACTACCATAATCAACAGCAGTATCGCCGTCACCATTATCATAACCATTTTAACCATCATTACTATCACCGTTACCGCCGCCATCACCATCATGACCAGTTTTACCATCACTATTATCATAACCCTCCATCACCATTATCACCATCATCATCACCATTTTCATCATCACCATTATCGGTATGCCATCTCACAGTTAGAAGGTCCTGGGTTTGAGACACAGGCTCAGGTGTTTCTGGGTGGAGTTTACATGTTCTCCCTGTGCTCACGAGGGTTTCCCCTGGGTACTCTGGTTTCCTTCTACAGTTCAAATACATGCACATTAGCCTAATTGACTGTTCCAAATTGCCCCTAGGAGTGAGTGTGAGTATCGATGGTTGTGGGTGTGTTGACCCTGCCATGGGCTAGCAAAGTTATTCAGCGTGTAAGCTACTTTTGCCCAGTGTTGGCTGAAATAGGCCCCAGCATCCATGCAGTCCTCATAGGATTAAGCGGCTTAGCAAAGTTTTTGAGGTTTTGAACTCAATATGGAGTAAATGGAAATGGTTCCAGTGTGGACGTTTTAGGGGCTGGTGGTGTCGTGATTACGGTGCTGGGGATCAGGAGGTCATATGTTCAAATCCCTGTTAGAAACCCCCTCCCAACCATGCTTAGACCCCTGGGCAGCAAGGTCTTAACTAGAAGTGTACCTCTGTGCACCCAGCAGTGTAAATGGGTACCAGTAAAAAATACTGGGAGGGTAACCTGTGATGGGGTAGCATCCCATCCAGGAGGGGCTAAAATCCTAGTCGCTTCATGTTACAGAAACCAGGGATAAGCTCCAACCCTGATGAGCCACTGGGCTCGGGTGTAAAAGCCCAACAGGCTTTATGGACTTTTTGGGTTAAACGGTTTTCAGAGATTATCATGTCACCAACTCTCAACAAACTTAATCTATGAAACCAGTTAATGTCTCGTATCCATCATCTGCCAAATTTCCATCTCGATGAATGCATGGTTTCTTGTTCGATAAAACCGTTCATGATCTCACACTGAACTTTTAATATGTAAATCTCACAAAGTAAAGTTAGAAATGTTTGTTTGTTTTAAAGGCCATTACTGTACGAGGGGTAGTCAAAAAGTTCTCAGACAAATGCCATAATTTCTTTATGGCGTTTGTCTGAGAACTTTTTGACTAACCCTCGTATCTCCATCATGTCAGGGATGTGTTGCATAACTTGCCAAAAAGTGAGCTCACTCGCTAACATGGAGCTGGTGTCAGTTTATCCTCGGGTGCTGCTTCGAGTCTTAAAACTAATGTCTGAAACGTGGGCCTGGTTCCACCTGTCATGCAAATAAGCGGTCTTTCCGCTCTGGAGTCTTAGTTTGGCGCGGTCAGACATCTCATTCTTTTTCCATGGGCTGTTTCTGAGCTTGCTTTCACACTGAAGTTAAAATTAATATTCAGTCCGCTGGCAGAGAGAAAAAAAACTGTCAGAATGAGTTCAAGGATTGCACACAAACTAGAAGAAATGTTACTTCTATGATGAGTCACCAGATTGGGTTCTGCTTAAGAACTTGGGATTCATCGAGAGAAAAGAGAGGTGTGTGTGTGTGTGTGTGTGTGTGTGTGTGTGTGTGTGGCTATTTTTCGTGTTAAAGGGCACCTTGGTTTCCGGCTGTTTTTCAGCCTTTGTGTGAGAGCGTGTTTGTGCCATGCGTTCAGGGTCAGGGGTTCGGCACTGATAAACGCAGAGAGACAGTCGATCTGGGTTCCATGCCGCGTGTCTTGTTCGGAGCTGGAAAGCTTTATTCCAGAGGCTCACAGCCTCGGCAGCAAGGGCACAGGGGTTAGTGTGCACTCTAGGGAAGAGAGTCTCGATACAAGGCTTGATTGGCGTGGGCAGCGCTGAATGAAACTCAAACACTTCCTTTTCCATCTATGCACACAAGTGGGCAGCAGTCGCAGGGAGTGATGGTAATTCAGCAGCAAGCTGTTCTTATTCCAAGATTATGATGCATTTCTTTTTGTGTGTGTGTGTGTGTGTGTGTGTGTGTTGGGGGGGTTTGTGGTGCTGAGTGTGACTGAAGAGAAACCGCTGATTAATGGCTGAGACAAAGATGACCTTTTGACTGGGACCTTTTCCTCTGGCCTCCTGCCAGTCGAACCATCTGCACTTATTAATTAAATGAGTTTAATGAAGTAATTGGGAGGGAAGTGAACGGGGTTTATAACCTCATTATGTCTGTTGATGCATGCCGTTCCTGAGGTTTCATCAGCCATGCAGTTTTTAAAAAAACAAAACAACAACAACAGAAAATTAAAAATACAGCAGCCACTCTCAGACAAGAAGAAAACGGCGCTTCTCCAAGGTGGCTGAACGAGAACACGACCTCTTAATCAACGCATGGCGTCATCCTGATTTGTTTTGACTAGGATCAAAACTCATCAGTAGGGAGCGTCTGTCATTTCTGACTGGATGCTAATTTGCTGAGTGTTTTCTCTGATCTAAAATCCACGGAAAAGTCAAACTGGGCCTGCTGCCGAAAGTGGTGTAATTATTCGTTGCGCTAATAACCAGATTCTGAAAAAGTTCTCCACCACCGGCTAAGAAAAGTGGCTTATTGTAGAAGCGTGAAATTCAACCTCGGACGCAATCTGCCCCGAGAGAAGGGAATCCCATGATTAAAGCGTAACTTCACCTCAAACTCAGAACCTGACTCCGACCATTGCAGAAAATGTGAAAATTGCTTAAAGTGCGCAAAGTGGCCCGGTGAGGGGGAGGGGCTGAGACAGAGGGGGGGCTGAGCAGGGTGTAGGGTGTTGAAGTGACATGTAGAAGTGCAAAACATTTCATAAGACTCCCACTCGCTCTGATAGAGAGAAATACCCAACAGATGATTCCGGTCAACATGAGCCCGGCAGGTTTCACGGGATTTTTATTAACCTGTACATGGTCTTGTAAAGGTCTGCAAAGTTCTCGATAAGGTATTCAATATTAACACTATTGCTGATGTGTACCACTGTATGGGCCTTGCATTTAGTTTATAGCTCCAAAACCACATCCACTTAATCTTCTATAAGGGGTCGCGTGGAGGCTAAAGCCTATCTCAGCAGACACTGAGCAAAGGCGAGGGCCACGAACAGCTTGCCCAGATCATCGCTGGGCAACTTGCACCCAACTGTTCACGCTCCCACCTCGGGGCAATTTGAAAACACAAATGCGCTGGGCACTCCGGAATCAAACTCAGGAGCTTTTGGCTGTAAGGCAGACGTGCTAACCACTACCCCGACGCTCTTTTTATTAGCATGGGAAGTATTATTGAATTAAATTAAAGAGAGACAGGTGTAGGAACAGCAACTGATATTAATGTAGGATCTACATTGCGGTTCTGTCTAGGACAGTGGGCCCCAACCTTTTTTGCACCACGGACCGGTTTCATGTAAAACGATACTTTCACGGACCGGTGTAGAAACAACTAAAAACAAAGTGTGTAAAAATTCTACTCACCATCCAACTGAATTAGTGGGAGGCTCTCCAAAAACGTTTGTTTTTAAAGTAATTTTTAGCGAGCTTGTAGGTTTATTTTTTGATGTACTGCATCAGGTGACCAAGACATGCGTTTTATTATTATTTTTTTTTGTATGTCGTCCCCCCTCTCCCTAATTTAGTCGTATCCAATTCCAACCTATTAGGTATTGTGCCCCTGACACACGACCATCACATGACCACTAATGAGGGAGGGAGAGGGAGGACTGAAAAAATGCACATGCCCCCGCCGTGACATGTGATGCTAGCTACCCACCTCTTTGCGAACTGTGGCACATGCGTATTTGGGGGCGGGCTTACACACTTGAAGGGAAAGCGTTAATCGCCCCCTCGTACGAATGAGCTCACAGAGGCCCACAATTGGCTGGCGATTGCTCTGAGTGACAGAGAAGTGAGCGTATGCTGTACCTCCGTCCGTTGAGAGCTCGGCCAATTCGATCCCATGGACTCCCGGCCGCGAAAGGGATTTTTAAAATAAAAGCTCTTTCAGACTCTGATAATTAATAATTGTTTCTTAATTCAGCCTCTGTGAGGGCCCGGTACCAACTAACCCACAGACCGGTACCGGTCCGCGGCCCGGTGGTTAGGGACCTCTGGTCTAGAGGCTAGGGTACAGGACTATACAAAATTTAAAACTGGGAACCTCAGTGGCCCTTCATTGGTTTTCTAGGTTCCTCATAATTTTTTTTTTATTTGTGATTCTTCAGAAGCCCTAACATTAGCAATCAACATTTATCTCACAGAGTCTCAATACTCTGATGAACTCATTTGAATATCAGGGTCTGACCCACTTTTGATAAAAACAAACCCATTTGGTCAATTCACCTAACCCAGTTTTAAAATGCCAGAAGCGGCTGCCTTCATCCTCATCCTTCTCCTCCTCCTCTTTTTTTTCGTCCTCCTTCTCAGTTCCAATCTTGTGAGCAGCAACAGCAGTGAACCCAGGTGCCAATAATTTTGCAGTAGCACACTTCGTATCAACCTTGACCCAGATTTCATTCGGCTGAGGCCGAGGGGCTCTGTGGGGGCGGCGAGCTTGAAAATCACACACATACTCACATAAACGCAGGGGAAAAATAAAGTCAATCAGAATTTTACTTTAGACCATTAAATATATGTGTCGATTATTTAGTGAGTACTGCCCGACGATTAAATTTTATGAGCTTACTCGTAATTTAATCAAGTCTCCAACTAGTTGTCTATTCTGTAGTTAAAGCAACATCAAATGACAAATTATATTCAGAATAAATTCTTAAAATATCAAGCGCTGACTCAGGGTGATGGTAGGGTACACCCTGAACAGCTCTTTAGTATGTGGCAGAGCCTCAATAAATAAATGTTGCAATAGCTAAAACTGATTTGTATGCGAATTTGCATTCAAGGTCTCTCTCTGCATCCGACTGCGCCACCATAGGTAGAGGAACAGCATCGTGCACCCCCCAAAAATAAACCACAGAATAGAGCGACATATCAAAGAAAAAGCTTCCCAACATGCGTAATAGATTGTTGGACACCACTGAAGATCAGTGCTTGTTTAGGGTGGATTTTCCTCATTTGTAGCATGCAAAAGAAAACAATTTTTAATCACTGTTAAATGAACTGCAATGCTAAATACCAACCCGCGATATACTGATGTGCCAGATTGTACAATGTTGAACTGTCAAGGTGTTAGACGTTAAAGCTCAACACATTTAAAACAGGTCAGCATTCTAAAACTGCTCAGTGATGAGAGCGGAGAAAGGCGGTTGACAGAAAGAGCTCAGGTAAACAGTTGGCCTGCTGACAGTTGAAAAGGAGAAGCGGGACAGCATTAGGAAGGGCAAGTCTATTGTTTTATCCACTCAGCACATAGTACAAGTGACACTTAATTTCTTCGGTGTGATGTTGAGGTAAACAGAAATAAGTTATCCTTAAGTGCGAAGGTTAGGGTAAAATGCAGAGGACAAATAATTGTTTAAGATGTTTTGTAAAATAGTGGAGCATTTCTCTCACATAACTGGTTGATACATGGGAACCTTGGCTGGGACTGCAGTGGCTGGGACTGCCGTGTTTGGGTCTACCATGAACATTCTGGTGGATTTGCAAATTTGGTCTTTTGCAAAAATATGGGTGGAGGCCATGTGCATTTATCTGAGAAGTGTAAGCATCCATGTATTCATCACAACACTAATGTCTACTGACAGCAAGTATGATGCGTAATACGTGGCAGTTTCTGTTCCATTTCCATCTTTAGCCCTACAGAAATCCACAGGCACATTCAATAGACAATGTATGCCTCAAATAGATTTTTGTGCCATTTCAAAACATGACAGTAGCTGGTTTGGTGAATTGAAATTGCACGTTGATGTGAACAGTGGAATGTGGGCATGGTACCTCCCCCAATCAAGTTGACATCCCTTTCAGGATTTTACACAGTATTCGTGGTACCGGATCAACAAATTCTGGCAGTGTCTGAGAGCATGTGTCATGCTGTTCTTTTTATTGTCATCTAGTAATTACTATCGGGGCTAGCCGTGCTCTTCCTGAAGCTGAGCATTGTGGGATATGCTAAATATCCAATCTTGACAATAATGTGCTCAGGCGTAGCCGGAAGGGAGAGATGATAGCACAAACAAGTGACTTATGAGGTTATTCTTGCTTTCCGTCATTTTGACATTATGGCCAGTTTTAGCATTGTCTGTATACAGGCCCCGTGGCACTTTGAGTTGAGGCTAAGTTGAGTTACATCAGGCTCTTGCAGGAAGTGAAATCTGATTTTGGAGTTGTTTTATTGGCCTTACGAGGCATAATCAAAGGAAGCAGGAGGGAGTGTTGGATGAAGATAAGCCACAGTAAACAAGCCTCAGAGAATTATTCTCGAGAGTAGAACATGGGTGCAGCAGCTGGGACTGGATGGTGGGGTTCCACCAACAAGAAAGGAAAGCAACGCATTCTGCCTTTTTATTAAACTCTTATATAAAACAAATTACTGTTGCTGTGCATTTTTGTAGCGGAGATGAGTATGGAACATGGCTTGGATGGTTGTAACCATGTTCTGTCTGGTGTCTGCGCATGGCATCACAGGAAACAAAGCTGTTGTCATTGAGTTAATGCTGATTGGCTGTTATGTGTCACTGTTTTGCATGACAATGAGCAGCAACAACAAAAAAAGAAATCAAAACGGTTTTATTATTACTAATGAAATGGAAACCTGAAGCTGTTACACCACAGCACAGAATAACCAAACATAATCTAACTCAGATATGCAGACAGCCTTGCAGGTAAATAAATGTTCAGGGATAAAGCACGGAAAAAAGAAGCTTGACAGAACATGAACTTGGCAAATAGATAATTGAACTAGAAAAGATGGGTGATATAAATGAACACGCAAATTAAATGCAATGAAAATAATAAAATGCAATAAAAAGTAATCCAGGTCTGCTTTTAGGTGGCGCTTAAATCTATATAATTCATTCATTTATTTTTAAGCCGTTTAGTCCTAAATAGGTTCACGGGGAGGCTGGCGCCTATCCATTTACACAATTTCCTCCGGGATCACTAAAGGATTCTGATTATTTCAGCTGACTCTGGGCGAGGGCAGAGGAACACCCTGAATAGCTTGCCAGGCCATCGCACACATACAATCATTCACACTAGAACCTAGGGGCAATTTGAAACAGCCAATCGTGCATGTTTTTTTGCACTGTGGGAAGAAACTAGAGTAGCTAGAGGAAACCCGCGCAATCGCGGGGAGAGCATGAAAGTCCACACAGAAACCCCCTGAGCCCGGGAATCGAACCCAGGATGGTCTTAATGTGAGGTGGATGTGCTAATCCCTTTGCCACCCCCACCCCAAATCCATATATTGGCATGTTTTCCCTAGATGTCTGTGAAGATTCTCAGTCTTCCAGGTCATAGTATCCAAAGCGTGTGGTTTCCTTCTGTCAACTGGACTGGAAATTTGTTGAAGACGTTTCGCTACCTATCCAGG
>JAQNCB010000017.1:4162155-4172483 GCA_030068295.1 Euristhmus nudiceps | reverse complement strand
AGGGACAGCACATGTTGAATGTCTTGGAGACAAAGCCAGAGAGGCCAGACTGAGATGGTTTGGACATGTACAGAGGAACTATAGTGAATATATTGGTAGAAGGATGCTGAGGTTGGAACTGCCAGGCAAGAGGCCGAGAGGAACCAAAGAGAAGAGGCACTGAGAGAGGATATGAAGTTAGTTGGTGTGAGACAAGAGGATGCGTGAGACAAGGACAGGGATGGATGGAGGTAGATGATTCGCTGTGGCGACCCCTGATGGGAGAAGCTGAAAGAAAAGTAGTAGAAAGTAGCAGGGGTTAATTTAGCAGAAATTAAATTAGCATGGGTTGAATTTGCAGGGGTTAAATTAGCAGGAATTAAATTAGCAGGGGTTAATTTAGCAGGAATTTGATTAGCAGGGGTTAAATTTGCAGGGGTTAAACTAGCAGGAATTAAAATAGCAGGGGTTAAATAATCAGGGGTTAAATTAGCAGGGATTAATTTAGCAGGAATTAAATTAGCAGGGATTAAATAAGCAGGGATTAAATAAGCAGGGGTTAAGTAAGCAGGGGTTAAATAAGCAGGGGTTAATTTAGCAGGAATTAAATTAGCATGGGTTAAATTTGCAGGGATTAAATTAGCAGGAATTAAATTATCAGGGGTTACATTTGCAGGGGTTAAATTAGCAGGGGTTAATTTAGCAGGAATTAAAATAGCAGTGGTTAAATTTGCAGGGATCAAAATTAGCAGGGGTTAAATTAGCAGGGGTTAATTTTGCAGGAATTAAATTAGCAGGGGTTAAATAAACAGGGGTTAAATTAGCAGGGGTTATATTAGCAGGAATTAAATTAGCAGGGGTTAAATAAACAGGGGTTAAATTAGCAGGGGTTAATTTAGCAGGTGATGAAAATGAGATAAAAACCAAATAGCTTATACTGTACAAGTCTGTAATTTAATGTTATTCACATCAAAATATATTTTATCCTTATATTTTTTGTAGGTAGTTACATTTTATCCCAGCATAAATACTTTGCATAATGAATAAAATAAATAATAATTACAAAGTGGGTGGCACAGCGGCATGTTGGTTAGCACTTCTGCCTCACAGCAAGAAGTTCCTGGGTTTGAGTTTTGCGCTTGGTGTTTCTATGTGGCGGTTTACATGCTTCGTGCTAGAGTGGGTTTTTTCCAGTTTTCTCCCATAGTCCAAAGACATGCACATTAGGCTAACTACACATATTACATATTACTGTATACAATACATATATTGTTTGTGTGTGTGTGTGTGTGTGTGTGTGTGTGTGTGTGTGTGTGTGTGTGTGTGTGTGTGTGTGTGTGTGTGTTTTGGCAATGTGATAGACAGGCGAGCTGTTCATGGTGTTCCCTGCCTTGGCTCAGTGTTAGCTGACATAGGCTCCAGCCTCCCCACTGCACTAGTAGGATAAAGTAGTTTGGCAAATTAATGAATGGGAATTAGCTCGATTAGCAATGAAGCCTCTCAACTACAGCTTTTTATACTATTAAATTCTTGATTCTGATTGGTCAGAAACTGTTGATTAGTTTTCTTTAACAGGAACCCTGACAATAATACTGTCTGAAGGGCACTTACATGTCTACTTACATCTTTAAAAATATACAGAATATCATCAAGGGCGACACGGTGGTGGTGTAGTGGTTAGCACAGCCACTTCACAGCAAGAAGGCTCTGTGTTCGAGTCCAGGACTTGGGTGTTTCTGTGCGTCTTCCCTGTGCTTGCGAAGGTTTCCTCCAAGTACTGCGGTTTCTTCCCACAGTCCAAAGACATGCACATTAAGTTAAGTGAGTTTGAATGGTTGTGTGTGTGTGTGTGTGTGTGTGTGTGTGTGTTGGCCCTATGATGGTCAGGTGAGCTGTTCAGGGTGTATTCTGCCTTCACCCAGCGTCGGCTAAGATAGTAAGTTCCTTCCTCCCCACGAACCTAGTCGGATTAGGCGGTTCAGTAAATGAAAAAGTGAACGAGTATATCATTTATTTAATGTTCATGGAAGGAGTCTCCAGTGTCAGTGCTTTGAAAGGTGACAACTATCTTTGTTTGTTTGTTTGTTTTATGTGTTATAGCTTTAAAATAGATTTAAACAAGAATAGGTACTGATTAAAGCCACATTAACAGAAAATTGTTTTCCAGATGTTCCGTAGCATTTTATTAAAATTAATAAAACCGAGATATAATTAAAACATGATAAAATAAGCTTTTTTTAAAAAAAAAAAAAAATATATATATATATATCCCTTGGCGTCCTACAGCAAAGGGTTTTCTCAGATGGCAACACTAACGCTACAGTGAAAATATCCTATCTCGGTATGACAGTAAGGTGCTAGCACCATGGCATTATTTGCCTTTCTCTACATTTCTCTAACAGGTAGTACAGGATAAAAGAACAATCCATATCACGCAGACAGACCAGTAATGCCCGATGTTGCTTTAGAGTTCTGTACAATGTGCTTCGATCCCAGCACGACTGATTGATTTAGAACAGTGCCGATTGGATTTGTTGAGTGTCCACAGAGCCGCATGCAAATTGGTTCGAGAAAACGGGATTTACTCAAATCTCTCACATAATCCAATCAGAATGTGTCAGAACGGCAGCTCGCAAAATGTTCCCTGAGTAGTCAGTACAAAACAGCCTGAGTGTGTGAGCGGGTAACATTCAAAGGCTGCTGTAACCTTTCAGGAGGAGGCAAAAAGGCTGGATGGATGAAGTGAAAGAGAGAAAGTCGTGGCCTTATGGTTAGAGAAGCGGCACTGGGGCCAAAAGGTTGCTGGTTCAATTCCTGAACCAGCAGGAAAAATGTGTGGAGGTGGGGGAGGGAGCTGCACCTTCCCTTCCTCCACCGTCATAACTGAAGTGCCCTTGAGCAAGGTACCTGCTCACTGGACTCCCCAAATCTGAGGCAGTCCACTGCTCTGAGTGTGTGTGTGTGTGTGTGTGCTCACTTTGGATGGGTTCAATGCAAAATATGAATATAGAACATAAATGTATTTTCTCAGTTCCTCTGACTGAACCAGATATCACACTGTAGGGTTTGTCATACACATATAGAGTGGCTGTCAAATCCATATACCGGTAATGCGTATTTGTCCTCGTAGCATCAACGCAAAATTCATCCTTTCACCCCATCAACCTTTAGAGCCTCATCCCTACACTGGCTCTCAGCCTCCTTTTTCTGGTGAAATAACTGGGGTGTGTGTGTGTGTGTGTGTTTGTGTTTGTGTGGGCAAATGGATGTGTGGTTGTATGTTGTGTGTTGGAAAAAATTGTGTGTGTGTGTGAATATATATATATATATATAATCTCCTGTGTGCTTGCCTCAACATTGCAGATTATTACAGCCACAAACAAATTACCACAGAGATGTCACGCCAGTGGGTTGTGTTACTGCACCTGATCTCTCTGATAAATGTCTATAATAAAGCCTCAATGCCTTTGAGTGCATAAACTTGTTTCTGGGCATCAGAGGAGCAACCAAGACATCAATTGAGCTGCAAATAATATTTTGTACCTAATCTAATAAAAACAATCCTTTAAGATGAACAGATGGGTGAATATGGATGTTGATGATGAAGCACAGGACAGAACTGAGCTTTAACTTCCGAACACTACACTGTACCTTAGTTTACAAGTGTGGATAATAATGTAAATAAGATGATGTATGATTTTTTATTTTGCACTTTCCCTTATAATGGGCAGACCACTTACCGATACTATACCGGTGGGCTGGATTCCCCATGTCTCTCTGTTCTTTTGTCTCATTTCCCCTCTCTCATTAGGTCCTTTCAGTGTTTCACAATGTCACAGAGTGGTACCACATACCACATTATGGCAGCCAGTTGAGGGTTAGGTGCCTTGCTCAAGGGCACTTCAGCCATGAAGCTGCTCACTCCCCCGACCAGCTCGTATTTTTCAAGATGGTTCATGAATTGAACCAGCAAACGTTTGGTCCAAAACCTGCTACTCTAACCATTAGGCCACGGCTGCCACCATGTGTTTGTTTGTGTACGAAATAACTTAAAATGGTAAGCACGAATTTGGATCTTTTTTATTTTTTCTTCCATGTGATGTGGTACAAGTGAAAACAAAAAAAAAAAACATGATGTTTTAGAGGTGGCCTGTGCATGGAGCCATGTTGAAAACAAAACTGCGAAATGGTTAGCACAGCTGCCTCACAGCAAGAAGGTCCTGGCTTTGATTCCTGGGCTTGCAAGTGCTTGTGTGGGTTTCCTCCAGTTTCACATAAACAGTGGGTTAAATGGCTGTTCCAAACTACCCCTAGGTGTGGGTGTGAGTGTGAAGGGTTTTATGTGTTGCCCTGGAATGGTCCGGAGAGCTGTTCAGGGTGTACCTAGCCTTGACCCAGTGTCAAATGACATACTTTCCAACCTCCCCATATACTTAAGCAGTTTAATACTTATCTCCTAAAAATTAAGCAGCTCGGTGTCAGTGTGAGTGAGTGTTCTTTAATAAGTGCCATTATAAGACACTCACTAGGGGGAGATGTTTCTTTTTAACTATGCCAAGTTATAATAATAATCTATTTGTGCCTGGTGGACGTACCTTACACTTTGAGCGTTTCTTTAGTTATTTTTATAGACCTGTCATAAACTGTCACGAAACCCCCCCCCAGCAAATGGTATGGTTTTACATGTTGTAATCACTGCTTAAATCTTACATCATTCTGTTTTAGGTTCATATGACGGTCTTCTCGGAATACTGCTCCCAAGATCGGCGGTTCAAGACCCATTATCTTGGATTGTCACTGCTGGTTCCCCCAGTGCAGCTAACCCAGTTATCAAAGGCCGGCCATGTCTCTCATTGTCTATGGTGAGAGGGATGTAAAAAAAAAAAGGACATTGCTGACTTCCATCAAAAGTAGGCCGCATAGCCATCAATATTTTTCTGCCCTGTGATGGCCTGGCGAGATGTCCAGTGTGTAATCTGCGCTCGGCCAGAGTCGGATGAGATGGGTGTCAGCCTCCCCGCAACCCTAATTAGGATGAAGCGGTTCAGAAAATGAATGAATGAATGAATTAATTAATGAATTAATGAAATAAAAAGTGTTTAGCTTCGAGCTGTTCTTAGCCAAGGCCAAAAATGGCTTAAACAGACTCTGAGGGTTGTGTGTGTGTATATGAGCTGCCTGGAGCTCCATTCGTATCAATCATACAGCACATGTTTATGGTTCTGATTACAAGATTTCCTTATTTTGTAGAAGAGCTTTATGAAATTAATACTGACCACAAACTGTAATATTTTTCCTTTCCCTGTCACCATTATATAGAAAATGGTAGAAAGTTAAAAAAAAAAATATTGGAAAAGTCAATCGCAGGAAACCAAGAATCTTGAATAAGGATGTGTGTGTCTGTGTTTGTTTGTGTATCCGACAGTCCTCTGGGCCTTCCAGGCATCCACGCTGTCCTAAATAAGACGAATTGCTAAGCCAATGCAAGCTGACCGCAAAACCTTGTGAACCTTAACCAAATTACAGGCAGACTCTACAGAGATGTGATCAGACAGCATCGCAGGTCCAGCAGACATCCATCAGAGACCCAGTGGACCCCAGCAAGTCTGCTGCTGTGACACAGGGAGCAGCCTGGCCTTGGGGGCAAAACATGAAGGCACAGGGTCTGAGAGAGTCAACACTTGTGCACAGAAGGGTCCAGAAACATCCATCCACAGGCCAGTAAGTAAATACAAAGCTGACCTTTCTTGTTTACCTTTATTCAGTTATTTTAAAAAGATGCTCAATTTAAGACAAAAAAAGAGAAAGAGAAAAAAAAACATTGGACACATATTTGGTTTCTCTGTAGCAGCTCTTTTTTTGCCAGTGAAACATTTCTTCCATGATATGGAAAACAACACTATAAATCAAATTTTGGTCAAATTTGAGTTTGATTGCATTTACTATTTTTTTCTGCTCCTCATAATTTTACTAAGTGTGATGAAAAATGTACCCGTACCCTGGTGTATATTTGATCTGGAATAACATAGCAATTCTTTCTTAGTGTACACGTACTAGGGTTTACAGCTCATGAGAGACTTGATGTTACTGCTTTCCTATAGGTTAAAATTTTAGATTTCAATTACATAAACAGTAATGGATGCACCAGTTTCCACTAATTCAATCCAAGCCAATCCATCCAACCATCCATCCATTACCTACATCACTTATCTATCAGGGTCACAGGGCAAGCTTGCGCCAGTACATCGACAAGTTAAACCAGACATAAACAACGTTTAAGCCAACTGGAATATTTAATTTAACCAGGTGACCTATTGTTTATTTAGCATGTAGTTATTAGCACTAGGTGAGGCACGGTGGTGCAGTGTTTAGCACATCTGCCTCAGAGCAAGAAGGCCTGGATTCACTTTTTTCGGGCTCAGGGGCGTTTCTGTGTGGAGATTGCATGTTCTCCCCGTGCTTAAGTGGGTTTCCTCTGGATGATCCGGTTTCCTCCCACAGTCCAAAAACATGTACCGTTAAACCAATTTTTCTGATCCGATTTGCCCCAATGTGCGTGTGTGAATAGTTGTTTGTGTGTTCACCCGGAGTCGGTTGAGATGGGCACCGACCATAATTAGGATTAAGTGGCTTAGAAAATGAATGAATGAATGAATGATTAATACTCTGACCTTACAGCAAAAAGGTACTGGGTTCAAGACCCGGGCATGGCAAGGGTGTTTCTATTTGGAATTTCCCCTGGGTGGGAGTGTGACTTTCAATGGGTGTCTCTGTGTGTTGGACCTACATTAGTGTGGTGAGATCTTAAGGGTGTACATTGCCTTCACCTAGAATCAGCTGGGATGGTCTCCAGGCTTCCTGTAACTCCAATAAAGGATGAAGAGGTTTGAAAAATAAAATAAAAGGAAACCTGTTCAGGCACAAACACTGGATCCACCTTCAATCTGAGCATGAAGATGAACGGTTAGAAGCTCCAACGAAGCCAATATAAACCTGTATATTATATACACTGATATTTAATGTATTTTATTCTGCTGCATGAACCCTAATGACATTTTACCAAACACAGAGTGGAAGACTCTTATGGCTGTGCTCCGGTTTCCTCCCACAGTCCAAAGACATGGCCAGTACACTAATTGGCTGGTTCAAATTGCCCATAGCTCTGGGTGCGAGTGTAAATAGTTGTGTGTGTGTGTGTTGGTCAGGTGATGGTTTGGCGAGGTGTTCAGGATGTACCGTGCATTTGCCCCGGTTTGGCTGAAATAAGCTCCAGGCTCCCTTCGACCCTAGGAGGTTAAAGCTGCTCAGTTAATGAGGAAAGTATTTTCTTAAATTTTCTCTTTGAGACATTATTTTAGTCTAGAGTTGACAGAGAACTCTCTTTCCTTGGCATCCATGTGAACGGGGCAAAAATACCACTGGTCTCATTCCTCAAAATCAAAGAAATGTACAGCCATACAGCAGCAGGAGCAGCAAAAAAAAAAAAAAAGAAAGAAGAAAAAAAACCATTCCTTTTGTACCTGTTCTCGGCTTCTATACAAATATTAAGTATGTGTTCTGACAAGCTTCCCACAGAGATTTCGAACAGAGTTTAATACTAAGAGTTTTGTTCTACAGCTCACTCCAGTGAGGTATGAAATTACCAGTTAAGATTGTAGTTTAATGAATAATTACTCTGAGCCGTAAAACATGATTGCTTTAAACTTTTACATCATGCGTTGATATTGCACCGCTAACTGCTTCCATCTCGGTTTCAACAGGGAGCACCGTTTGTTACCGTTTATTTCCATTGGAGGCTCTCTGGATTTGAAGAACCGGCACAGACGATCACACCCTGGAATGAGTTCTGAGGACAGGCTCTTACAAAGCAACTGCTGCTTTTACCTTTTACGGTTTACCTTGAGTCAGCATCCGGAGACGACAGCTGCTGAAAGTAGACAAAGCATTTCTTTTATGGTTAGGATGTTGGAATGAGAGAGAGAGAGAGAGAGAGAGAGAGAGAGAGAGAGAGGGAATGCTAAGTTAAATAGGTACTTCATGGTAGGATATTCATCTTTATTTCTGAACAAATTATTTTACAGCTGACTCATGAAATGTCGTATGAGGAACGCCATGAAATAAGCAGGGTTATGCTTTATTAAATGCAACCAAATGTGACACATACCCCAACAGCTAAGGGGACCCTGAACACACAGCACAGCGAGCTTTGTCAATAAAATAAAATAGATATAATCGACAGGTTCCTGAGGTCTGCACAGTGGTGCAGAGGTTAGCACATCACTATAAGAAGGTCCTGGGTTTGAGCCCTGACCCCTATGAGGGCATTTCTGCATGGAGTTTGTGCGTTCTTCCCGTGCCCATGTGGGTTTCCTCTGGGCACTCTGGTTTCCTCAGACAGTCTACAGACATGCACATTAATCTACCGCCATTTAAATATTCTTAATCTACCGTAGGTGTGAGGGTGAGTGTTAATGGTGGTGTGCTGTGTGACGGACTAACGACCTGCAATTAGGGTCGCAGGGAGGCTGGCGCCCATGTCAGCTGACTCTGGGCGGGGCAGGGGTACAACCTGAACAGCTTGCCAGGCCATCGCAAGACCAAAACACATACAACAATTCACACTCACACTCACACCTTGGGATGATTTGGAACAACCAGTTGGCCTACTATGCATGTTTTTGGACTGTGGAAGGAAACCTGAGTACCCGAAGGAAACCCACACAAGCATGGGGAGAACATGCAAACACCACAAAAAAAAAAACACCCGAGCCTGGAAATTGAACCCAGGCCTTCTTGCTGTAAGGCGGATGTGCTAATCGCTGTGCCACCCAACCACCAAATCTAATATTCACTCATTAATTAATTCAGAATAACCGATTAATCCTAGAAGGGTCACGGGGAGGCTGGAGACTATTTTAGCCAACTCTGGGAAAAGGCATGGTATACCCTGAACAGCTTTCCAGTCCATCACAGTACACCTCACACACACACACACACACACACTTCAACCTGGAGGCAATTTACAGCAACCAGTTAGGCTAGTGTGCATGTCTTTATACTGTGGGAGGAAACTGAAGCACCCTGGAGTAAACCCATGGAAGCATGGCAAGAACATGCAAACTCCCCACAGAAACGCCTAGAACTCAAACCAAGGACCTTCTTGCGGTGAGGTTGACATGCCAACCACTACACCACCTTGTCATACTGAATCCAATATACTGTGACGCATTATATTATAAAGACCATGTAATGCATTGCTAAAACCTGCAGTAGCTCTCAGGATATTTCTCCAAACACAGTGTGGAAAATGGCATATGGCTGTCAATTAGCCATCGAGAAAAGTCCTGGAATTTTTATTACGTGCACAACAAAGCAGCAGGGAGCCATTGTATTCTTGACATTGTCAGTTGAATAAGCAAGGACGTAGGATATTAGGCAGGTTTATCATGAGCAGATCCTTCTCTCACTGTGCAGCCAGTCAGAGCAGCAGAAGGAATTATGCTGAATATTATTTCAGCTATTGTTCAGATCTGTTCATTATAGCTACTGTTCATGTCCTGTCAAACCTTCTTGTTATCCAATACATCAAAACCTTCTAATAAATACAATATCATTGCTTTGCATTTTCTTTCCTTACACGGTGATGATGACTGCACCGATTTTTCTCCCAAAATCTTTTACCGTTTAGCACTTGAATTTATTTTAGGTTCATTCATTCATTCATTTGTTGAATGGCTTAATCCTGCTAGGGTCGAGGGGAGGCCGGAGCTTATCTCAGCTGTCCACTGGCATGTATTTTAGGCTAATTGAACATTCTTGATTGGCCCTCGGTGTAAGTCTGACTGTTTGTGTGTCTCTGTTGGCCCTGTGATGGTCTGGGGAGCTGTACAGGGTGTACCGTGCCTTCACCTGGAGTCACATGGGATGTGTGGATAATGATAATAAAGGATAATACAGAAGAAGATGAGAAAGAATGAATCAATGAGTCAATAAATCACTATTGCTTCAATAGCATAATTGAGTGCAACAAGTCGTAATGCAACTCCTTGATTTGTACATCAAAAATCCCCAATAAAAAACACTTTCTGTGCACTTTCTTAATTGCGTACTTAACCAAGAGTAATGGTGCTGTTAAACGTTCTTGGCCACCAATGGATATTAACTCATTCATCCAAAGTGACATCACAAAACTGGCTAATATAAGCAAGGTAATCGTGCCCACTTATACATAAGCATAAAACAATCCTGTTGTTTTTAACCTCTCTCTTCTATTTATTCATTCATTCATTTTCCAAACCGCTTATTCCTAGTTAGGGTCGCGGGGAAGGCTGGCGCCCATCTCAGCCGAC
>JAQNCB010000017.1:3937679-3950308 GCA_030068295.1 Euristhmus nudiceps | reverse complement strand
TGGATGCACTGAGAGAGGATATGAAGTTAGTTGGTGTGAGACAAGAGGATACGGAGGACAGGGATGGATGGAAACAGGCGATTCGCTGTGGCGCTGATGGGACAAGCCGAAAGAAAATTAGTAGTCGTCGGGAAAAGTTTAAGGAAAATGCCACGAGGTCGCTACTGACTCGGGTTTGGTACTCGGGTTAACTCGGGTCTGAAATCTCGCAAGCTGATTGGCCGAGACCAATTTCCCAGCATCCGCGTAACTCCGGAAACCGAAGAAGAAGCAGAAGTCAAGCGGAGCGTCGCTATCGTCAAAGTGAGTAGAGCCTAGAGTAAAATTAAAAGTTAAAAGTTCTAAAAACACATTTTTTACACTTTATTTACATGTACTTTTACACATATGTTTACTTTATTATTTACATGTACATTTACACGTATGTATTTTATATTATTTATATTTTATTTATATAGTATGTACATCTTATGCATTGTTTTTGAATGTTTAATTGTTATTATAAGCATTTATAGCGTTGAATATGTATTTATTGATATTATATACACATGTACGTATACGTCAGTCAGGGAGAGCGATGCTACTTCGTGGAAATGCGGCATTCGTGTAGGGTATCGACTCCTCTTTAACCGTAAACTGAGGGATCACTGTATAGAAAAAAAATCATTAAAATCTATGCACAACTTTTAAGTTATCTTACAAACAAACAGACAAACACACAATCTAACACTGGTGAAAATGTAACAATCGTGAAATCTGTAAGAAATTCAAGAGCCTGGGTCGAAAGGAAAAGGGCAAAGGGGTAACAGGCCCATGAGAAATTAAGGCAAACTTGGAAATGTATATCCCCAAAAAATGGAACTTTTAATCCTTCAAATGTGTTCTCAATGTAGAGCATTTAATATAATATCATATGATCAGAGATGGAGCTTCAGGTTTTGTAAATGTATTAGTTTTCAAGAGGGTTTTCAGCAAAATAAATGGGCTTGGATGTAAGAATAGAAAGCGGCAGAAATCCTCCAGAACTGCAGTTCATTACTATATTCATAAAGCTTGAGTCCCTATCTAATTTTAAAAGCTTTATTCTTGGTTCATGCTTGGCTCGGGGGGTATAGGGCCAGGCTGCCAGTGCAGTGTAGGGTTGATGTGTTCAGCATGCACTTCACTCACAGCAGGACGGTTTTTTTCACGTCCTGAGCTATTTTTGGAATCGAGGAACTTTTTTAAAAAGCGACTTGAGATCTTTGTACCCCCGAGTAGCAGCGACTGACAGGGCATTTCCAGCCCATGGCACCTAATCTGATGTGCAGTTTCAATGGTGTTGAAAATATTTGGGCCGAGCTTGCAGGAATAAATATTGATTCAATTGTAATAATTCCTCAAACACCATCTCACCCTTTCAGCGCTAGCGTTTCCATACACAAATTCGTACACCTCGTGCCATTTTTTCCCATTTATCCGGGCTTGGGCCGGCACAAAGAAGAGGCTGCATTTTTTCCCCCCATGGATATATATATATGATGCTTATTATCGTCAACCTGGGCGGTGTGGTGGAGGAAATGGAGCATACAGACGTTCATGGGCTCTTTAGCTTTGCATTGTTTTTTTTTTTAAACTCGTTTTTCAGCCACCAGGGAAAAGAGGCATGCCTGACAGATAAAAGCACATCACAGCTCATCTACCACTGTCTCGTGGCTGTGCCCACGAGAGCCTCTTGCTCATTGTGAAAGGTTCAAAGACCTGCTCAACTGAAACCAGAGCTCTCAAATCTCATTCGAGCTTTCTGGAGCTCTGGGTTAAACAGAGACAATTATTTAGGAAAGACCCCTTAGTCAGATGCGTGACCTTGGAGAACAAACTTTTGGGTATATATGGTTC
This sequence comes from Euristhmus nudiceps, assembly GCA_030068295.1. Taxonomy (NCBI): domain Eukaryota; kingdom Metazoa; phylum Chordata; class Actinopteri; order Siluriformes; family Plotosidae; genus Euristhmus; species Euristhmus nudiceps. The sequence goes on along the minus strand of JAQNCB010000017.1, from coordinate 3,948,430 downwards.
ATTTCACATATCTACAGTTAGGTTTACAATATTTATTATTACCACCCTCTTCTCTTTTGTGGTTTCATTGTAATATCGAGGTCTCTGACTTTCATTTGCGCTTGGCTACTTTTGGCTACCCTTTGGAAATTTTGAGAAAATGGGTTCCAAAATTACCTGTTTTTCGTGCATGATCCATTTGGGTCAAACTTTAAAGGTTTCCATTCACTAGTTAGTAACCCACATGTTTTATCTTCCATTGTCTGTTCATTTTGGCTGAATACAAAGATTTCCTTTCCGAACCACCCGAGCTCTATTCCAGTGTCTCTTATTCCCCTGTTTTTACAGCTCGATTTGTTTGTGTCTGGTAACAGTAATAATAATCATAATAAGAAGAAGAAGAAATATAATAATAATAATAAGAAGAAGAAGAAGAATAACAATAACAAGAAAGCGTGAGTGAATGAACGATATCTGCACTCTGATAACTTGTCAGTACAACACCGATTGGTAGAAGGTGAAAAAGCCTGAAGTGTTCTTCGTGCTCACGTGACTCAATGTGGTGATGTTTGCTAATATCATGGCACCCGGTGTAGGGGTTATTGGCTTTAGATTACAGGTGGCAAATGATTTCAGGAAGACTCCGTTTTATGTTTAAAAGATAGGATAGTATTTCATGTTTATTTAATATTCCTCATAAATGAATGGGCCCCTTTAAAGGCATCCCACCAAAGTAGCAATGCATTTGAGTACATATCATTCGCACGAAAAGATCCCTGCAAAAATATCTTCAAGTACACCCCCCTTTTCGGCAAACTTGTTTCTGAATGACTGGTACTTTATGGTATTCTGCACTTGCTATAAACCCACTTTCAGTAAATTTTAACCTAAAACACCTTTAAAGTTTAGAATTAGAGAGATGGGACTTGCCCTTTTGTTTATTTAGATTAGAAATGTACCTGGGAAGTGGAGGGGGGTTGTTTGGGGCTGGGAGGTAGCTTGGGACAGAAGCGGTGAACAGAAGAATCTTTTGGGTACCACAAGTTACCGAGCAAATTTTTTTTGTCTGTGTTTTTTGTCTTGATAAAAAGTGCATTCACCAAACGAGAAACAGACAAGAAACACATACAACCTAAACATTCTGCTCTCCATCTGACGTTCATCAACGCTATCCAGCCAGGTGTGACTAGCGTTTAAGATTATGGGAAGATGTTGCTGCGTACAAGCACATTGAGAGCTTAATGCAAAAATAGAAGCAGCAAATATAAATGATTTATATTTATACTGGATTTCTGGTCGGAATTTATTCACATCTGGGGCCGGGTCATTGGATTAAACTTATTTACATTTTAGCAGTACCCTGCGATGACCTGGCGATCCGTCCAGGGTTTACTCTGCCCTCACCCGGAGTTGGACAAGATGGGCACCAGGCTCCCTGCAACCTTAATTTGGATTAAGCAGTTCATAAAATGAATGAATGAATGAATGAATGAATGAATGCTTTAGCAGTGAGCGATACTATATTGTAGATGATGATGATTTATTTTTATACCCCTATGCAGTACACTCACTCAATCACTCAGTAATCGAACCTCCTAGTCCTACTAGAGTCGCAGGAAGACTGTCACCTATCTCAGCCAACACTGAAGGGAGGTGTGATACATGATTATACTGATTCTGATACTGATACTGATTATATTGCCATGCAAAGCAAAGACAGAAAAAAGTTCCTTCATCATTGGACTACTTTAACTCTTCAATATTACAAACGCAGAAGTTTAGGAAGTAGATTTTTGAACTCTGACAAAAGATTGTAATAATTTTCAGCTTGCAAACACTGCAGCGTCTATAAATGCACAAAAAAAATATATCCAAGCAAACATCCACTCTTGAGCTTTTTTACGCACGTCCCACTAATGTGCCTTGTGAGAATGAAATCACTTTGTGCTGGTAAGAAGTTTGGCTCACAATATGACGTTCCAGCATGAGCTACTTCTCACAAGAAGCCTCACCGGAAATGCACAAAGAACTGCATGCTAATTTAACAGCTCCATTAGCTTCCATGGAGCACTATGCGTCGACTACTGACTTGTGGTTCAGTGGAACTAAGGAGTCATATTTAAGCCTGACCATGCTGTACATTTACTACGACAGGATGCTGTGCAGTAGTTGACAAGCTATTTCACTCTAGACCACAGGGGGGGATATATTGCAGTGGGTTTAAGGGAATTTGTCTCATCGTGGGATTTTAAAGAGGAGAAATAAAGCTGCATGACAACAGCTCATGTGGCAGAGCTGTACTAGTGAATATATAGTCCATGCTGTGATTGCTTCATCTATAGTCTTCCTATTGCTATTGTTTTCATCCAAAATATTACTTCAACCTGCCCTGCAATTACCAGGCAGCCTTCTCGCAACCCTAGTAGGATTAATCTGTTCGGCAGCTGAGTGCGTGAGCGTGTTGCTTCAACCTGCAAGCTACGAAAATCAACTTTTCCTTCATTCATTCATTCCTTCATTCATTCTGAATCAAATCCCCCCCCCCCCCTCCCATTTTTCTTCCTAATCTGGTCATGTCCAATTCCCTCCATTGAGGTATTGCCTTCCTTATCACATGACCACCACCAACCAGAGAGGGGGCATAAGCATGCACATTCCCCCTTCATGATATGCAATGCTACCACCCGCCTCTTTTCAAACCACTGCACATGAATATTTGGGGACGGCGTAACGTGCTTGGAGGGAAAACGCTATCCACCCGCCCGAATGAATGAGCTCACAGACACCCCTGATTGGCTTGTAATCTCTGTGAGTGACAGGGAAGTGAACGTATGCCAGCTCTCCCTCTTGTGAGAGTTCGGCCAATTAGCTCCCATGAACTCCCGGTCACGGATGGCTGTAACATTAATCCAGATTTGAACTTGCGATCTCCAGGTTGATAGTCACACACCTTGTCAATACGCCACTCGATTGCCATTTTCTGAACCACTTTGTCCTACCAGACATGCAGAGAGGCTGGAGCCCATCCTAGATGCCTTTGGGCAGATATTTAGCCAGTCCTTTGCAGGGTCAAAACCAACTATTCACACTTGCATCCAGGGGCAATTTTGACCAGCCAGTTAGCACAGTGTGCATGTCTTTGGTCTATGGGAGAAAACCGGAGGATCCAGAGGAAACCATTCAAGCACTGTAACCATTCAAGCATTGTGGAAAACACACAAACTCAGAAACACAGAAACGCCCTCGCCGGGCTTGTATCTGGGACCAACTCGCTGTGAGGCAGATGTGTTAAGCACAATGCCACTGTGAGATAACCTGTTAAATTCTAAAGGAGATGGTATAGATGAGGTTAGGAATGTTCATGGGGGGATTAAGTAGTGCGAGCATGCTCAGCTCTGGATGGAGCCTGTAGAAGTATTTTCCGAGTTTGTGTGTGTTACAGACCCGTGATATGTGACGTATGTTGAGTAGATGATTGTGCAAATTTTGTTTACCGTCCCCGGATAATTAAACGGCATGCATTATTGTTGGTTTCTCGCATGGCTGCGTGTAGTGGCAGTCTCACAGCTGCAGTCCACATCCTTGTCCTAGATCAGCTCTCGCAGACAATTTCACAGCCGAATGGCCAGGGACAAATGATGAAGCTCCTCATCCATCGTATCTGTGCTGTCTGTGGTTAGATGTGTGTGTGTGTGTGTGTGTGTGTGTGTGTGTGTGTGTGTGTGTGTGTGTGTGTGTGTGTGGTGTTTGTTTGTGCAGGTATTTTGTTGTTGTTGTTTCTATTTTGAGTCTGCAAACTCATGCAGCACAGGAAGTGGTCCACATGACCTTCCTCTGACTCAGAGGTAAGATGGATAGATGAGTTGTTCAGGGTTATGTACATCCATTCTGACATTTTTAAGAAGTGTACCACGCGCAGGTAAAGCCCTTGACTGAAGTTCTGAAATGAAAAAGCGAGGCCACGGTTACATCAAAGCCCAGCAGGCCTGCAGGTCGTCCGAAGGTTGGAAGTGAAGATCAGAACTTGGCAAAAGCTAAGAGTGTGATGACGTGATGGAGGTTATGCTTTTCTGCCCAGTGCACACAACAGAGCTCCATGTGAGCGTTCAGGGCTGATGAGTCATGTGTCCTGATTCTCTCACTGCAGTGCACTTCTTCCTCTCCGCAGAAAGCTTTTACTGGCTCGTGCTCAGTGAGAGTCTCACACAGATATGGGGGAAAAAATTAATGCATTTTTTTCCACTTAAACCTCATGTACACACATCATCATCTGTTTGCAACTCGCTTTGTACCTCAGAATTGCGCTTTACAATAAACATCAGTGAGCTGTATCTTGGCAACTGTGACAAATATATCAGTAATTTTGTCTGAGAGTGATCTACACATGCACCCGAGAATTTGATTTTCCCAGAGGAAACAAAAGGGAGCTAACTCTAGCAATAGCAATCGAATATTGTACACAGTTTTGTTTCAGCCCTAATTAGAGGTATAACACATTGTTCTCAGATAATACCTTAATGCTGTTAAAATCTCAATTCAAATTGGTTAGAAAGTGTTGATTGATTAACAATTTGTCACAAAAGATGTTTCTGAATATTCCCCCGAGACAGAAACTTGCGACACCCAACGAGCCTGAGGCAAATAATTGTTTTAATATATAACACACTAAAATGAGATTTTTATAGGTTATAAAAAAATGTAAATAAATAAAACACTATCAGACAGATGAGTACCAAATGTATGGCTGAGCTAGTGCATAAAACCGTCATCTCTTTACTCAGGGAGGCTGAAGCGTAACACATGGTTCCTCTAGATCCATGAAGCCACCCATGATTCCTGCAGGGATCCATGTTCACGCTGCGTTCCAAGCAAGCACAAATCCCCAGGAGGAAAGTGCTCTCTACCCTCTTCCACATACATGAGCTAACAGACAGCCCATGATTGGCTGGTGTCACTGTGATCAATAAGTGAGTGAGAACATGCCCCTCCCACCCAGAGAGCCCAGCCAGCTCCATTCCCACCATTGATATTATTGGGGTTTGAACCTCCAATTTTCCAAATGATAGGACAAACTGAAGTAAAAGTGAAAGTGTTAACTAGTATGTTTGTTTGATTGGTTTATAAATAATACCAGGAACATTCTCCTTCTTCTACATTTTTCCTGTTCACACTCCTCACATACTCACTGCCTCTCTCTGCTATGTGTATTAACACCTTAAACTGTGAATTGTGGCAGCTCTGAATAAAGTGCCTGATACATCCAGAAATCAGGATGAGTTATCAGCTGAATTATTACCATTTTGAAATGTTATTATTATTATTTTTTATTTCGTCTTTCAGGTTTTTAAATTTCTGTTTACTATTCAGCAGTGCATAATTAGTTTTATTTTGTGTTTGAGGAATTTAATAGTTTTAGTGTGAGTTTGTACCTTACTGCACATTACTGCCATATTGTGGAACTACATTGGTGTTGTCTCATCTTCTTCTTTAAAGTGGTATCGCAGCCACAGGGGAAAATTGAGGGATCAAAATGAAAAGAAAGCTGAATTTACATGCAATTTTATTTTGTTTAAGTTTATTTTGTATTGTTTATCAGATTTGATTTAGTTCTTGTTTTCCTCAACTGTTTTTTTTTTATTTTTTTATTTCGGTTAACAGTTTGTAATGGTGCACATCCACCTTGAAGCAAGATGATCCTGGGTTTGATTCACAGGCTCTGATATTTCTGTGTGGAGTTCGCATGTTCTTTCAGTGCTTGAATGGGTTTTCTCCAGGCACTCCACTTTTCTCCTACAGTCCAAAAAACATGTGCATTAAAATCGCTGACTGTTTCAAATTGCACATAGGTGTGAGTGCGAATGAGTGTGAGTGTGTGTGTGTGTGTGTGTGTGTGTGTGTGTGTGTGTGTGTTGTCCTGTGATGGTCTGTTGAATTGTTCAGGGTATACCTTGCCTTTGTCTGGTGTTGGCTGAGATAGGCCCCAGCCTCTCTGCGACCCTAATGGGATTTAGCGGTTCAACAAATGAATGATAGATAAGTGAGTTTTTATAACCTTGCAGCCACGTAGATTTGGGGAAAATCAAATAGTGGTGAAGTTTTGTGTGTTTATAAACAACATGTGATTGGATATTTCAATGCAGCTGAGAGACATCTTCACAAACGTTTTCATCAATCTGAGTTAATAGTTGCACAGAGTCTAATGTGAGCCTAATCAACTGATTTCTGATTTCTGCCGGAGTTTAATTCTAGACTCCTGAAATACTCAAATTCAATTAGAGCTCACTGTGGGAGGGAAAAACAGTGACTGTAAATTGCAGTAGAAATGAAAAACCAGACTGGACTTTTTTTTTTTTTTTTTATCTACACAGGCAGCTGGTGATGGTCGCCATGGTAACTTTTTTTCTGTTTATTGTGAGGGTCAGAACCGGCAATCAGAACGGCAGCAAACTACGAAATGTTTTTCTGACTTTGCATGCTGCCGTGGGCAATTACAGTCCTCCCACGTGAACCTAAATATACATATCTATATTCTATATAGAATATGATATACACAACATGATTTGTGTCCTGATGATTATGTGCAGCTGGTGCTGTGTATTGTAGAAAGAAGTTTTGGGAGAGAATATTCTAGATCAATATGAGGGTGGAAAATTAACATAGGATTACATTTTCATATGTTGAAACGGCTTCATCCTGGTCATGGTTGTCGTGGTCGGGACAAAAACCTATCACAGAAATACTGGGTGTGATGCAGGAATATGTTCATGTCGTTAGGATGGATGGATGGACTTAGATAAAGTTTTGTAATAGAAATATAGAAAATCTATAAGTGTGTAAAGAATATGCATTAAAAGAATCTGCATAAAAAATAAGACAGTCTGAAAATATATACAGAAACAGAATCTGAATTGCAATCGGAGGATCGAGTTATTGATGGGAGGAGCGGTGACAGGTTTATCAGGTACAAAATGACCACCATACAAACAGATGTGCAAACTGGCAGTGAGTCATGAGTACAATACACTTGCATAGACATGGCATTTTACAGAAGCCCTTATCCAAAGCGACTTCCATTTATTGTTTTTCATTCAGCTGAGCAGCTTTAAGGGTTAAGGGCCTTCCTCAAGGGACCAATAGTATCAACTGAGGCCAAGCTGTCCAATCCAAAGAAAAACAAAAGGTAGACTATCTTACTTTTCAGCCTGTTGTCCAGATTTTATCAAACGGATATCATCATGCAGTTGCCATGGTGATGGAACAGTGTCACACGGCTTTTACATGTGATGTATATGCTGTTTTCACTTCCGCTGGGGAGACGTCGGCTTGAGTGCGGTATCAGGGGAGACGCTTGCACCATCGTGTGGGTTGCTGTTGCCCACTAACATTGGATCCGTATTTGGCGTGCTGAGAGCTACTCGGGCTTCTGCAACGAACTAAGCAGCATTACTGTGGGATTTCCAAGTGGGATGAAAGTTTGAAACCTGAATCAGATCAAAAGAGAGATGCTGATGCTCTCTAAAGAGCCCCTCGTCTGTCAGTACTTGTTTTGTTCCGTCTTGAAGACTCGGTGGGACCTCAGACGTTCCCTGTGACCGGCCAGACCACACAGCGACGTCCTTTTATCCGAATCAAGGCAAAACAACATGGTTATTTATTACATGTAATGCCAGTACGTGGATTAGCAATAATAAATTCCCTCCATGTGTAAACGGGTGCGGGTGGTTCCTTGGGAATGACTTGCGTCCCATCCGGAGTGTATTCCTGCCTGGCTCCTAATGCTTCGAGCAAAGGTGTAAAATCCACTCCCACTTTGATTACTCAAATCACTTACTCACCCATTTGCTGTTTCTGCCCTGCGATGGCCTGGCGAGCTGTCCAGGGTGCACTCTGCCCTCGCCCAGAGTTGGCTGAGATGGGTGTCAGCCTCCCCGCGACCTTAATTATGATTAAGCAGTTCAGAAAAAGAGCGAGGGAATGGAGTGCTGTGCAGTGACATGTTTTAACCCATTCAGAAGTTTGAATGTATTTGAAGTCCACCTCACCTTTAATGAATAATGCTATTTACATGAGCGATGCATAATGATCTGGCTGCGTTTAAGAGCAGATACATTACTCTTCACCTAAAAAATGGTTCTCTTTATTTCGCATGCTAAACCAGTTTATAATAACAGAGTCAATGGATTTTTTTTTTTTTTTTTAGGTATCATATTGGTTTTTTTGCTCAATAGCTTTGGGTTAAACTGACATTGGCGAAGCACTCCATAACGACCATAGTGAGACATTAAGAGGTTTTTATTTTTTTTTTAATTAATTATTTATTTTAACCAAAAGAGAGATGGATTTGCGCCTGTTCAGAATACCTGATTTCTTAGCCTCTATTTCAGGTTCACATACCGGTCTGAGATATTTGCTTGCAGAAGACATGACAAACAAGTCGAAAGGTCTAGTGTCACACCTGTGGCTCCACTCTGGGACATGGCCTTTATGCTTGCTGAATAGCAGATTGTCCTGGGCTTTAAAAGGCGCCGCAGCAAATACGCTCGACCATCTACTATCCCGTTTGTAAAGCTGTCTTCTCTCTCGTGTCTTTCAGACATATTCTATAAAAAGACTGCATGTAGTGGTGAGATGGCTTTGTCAACGCCGGATGTCATTTCAACCACTTTCGGTCACACTATTTAAATGTCACGCCCTTTTTTAACAATCTGTTTCAATGCTGAATGGGATCTAACATCGACCGAGCGTCACAGCTGTGTGAAGACTATTCATGCTCAGATGTCCTCCTGAAACATGAATGGCAGATTAATTGTGAACGGATTCCTTTTTTTTTTTTTAGACCAGTTGCTAGGTGACGGCTCCTCTCATCCTTTCTACAATTCTTCTTTTTTTTAAGTTATGGAGCTTTGCTACCTGTCCTGTTCATAATGGTATAAGGATTGCTGTTCATCTGGTTTTTTCCGCAATACTTCCTGTCTCTGCTGTAACATTTCCTTTGATTCATTTCTTTAGAACCTTCATCTTCATGATCATCTTCCTCTGCTTGATCCGGGGTCGGGTCGCGGGGGCAGCAGTCTAAGCAGTGAGGTCCAGACGACCTTCTCCCCAGCCACTTCCTCCACCTCTTCTAGGTGGACACTGGGGTGTTCCCAGACTAGCTGAGAGGGATAGTCCCTCCAACGTGTTCTGGGTCAACCTCGGAGTCTCTTCCCGGTTGGACATGCCCCAAACACCACACCCTACACATTCTGATCAGTTGATGGAGCCACCTCAACCAAGTCCTCGCAACGCAGAGGAGCAGCGGTTCTACTCCGAGCTCCTCCTGGGTGACAGAACTTCTCACCCTATCTCTATGAGAGAGCCCTGCCGTCCTGCGAAGGAAGCTCATTTTAGCCGCTTTTATCCGAGATCTTGTTCTTTCGGTCACCACCCAAAGCTCCTGACCACATTTTAGGGTTCGGATGTGGATCAACTGGTAAATTGAGAGCTTTGCCTTCCGGCACAGCTCCCGTTTCATCACGATGGGCCAGTACAAGCTCCGCTTTACAGCAGAAGCTACAGCGATCCGCCTGTCGATCTCCCACTCCATTCTTCCATCACTCGTGAAAAAGACCCTGAGATATTTGAACTCCTCCACTTGGGGCAGGACCTCATTCCAGACCAGCAGGGTGCATTAGCACTCTCATTTCTCAATAAATAATATTTACATTGCCTTGCATTTGGGAGTAAGTTTTTTTTTTTTAAAGGTAAAGGCAGTTGTATAGTGTTGAAACCTTTACTTTTATAGAGTATTTGTATTTCTGTTCTGACTGTAATGTGTGTAGGAACACTTTCTGTGGTGCTGACACGAAGACTAAAATATGTAGGATGTGAAAGCGCTTCCTTTTTCACGAGGCGAAAGGAGTTGGACGCCATCCCTGCCATCTCTACAGGTCTTCATGTTTCCCTTTGATTTGTTATGCAGCTCAAGGATGCAGCCGATATTTAATTAAGTTGGCTTCCGTCCCAGTCCTTGCTGCCTGCATGCACTCTCTCTAAAACCGTAGTAATGGGTCATTTAGCTTAGCCTTCCATCAACAGTTCCGCTTTGTACTGTTATCTGCAGCCCTCTTGGGGTAGAGAGGTGGTGCCTTTGGTTGTTTGTAAAGTGACTTTGCTTTTGAAGACGATGGTACTGACGGGGATGTAACCTGTGTCTCGAGGTTGGCTTTATTGGCGTATTTGTTTCAGTTAGAGGAAGATTAGTCACTTTCTTAGGAGCCTAAGGGGACAATTCATATTCAACCTTGTGGAAAAAAAAAAAAAACAAGAAAAACTTTATATAATGTGCACTTAAAATGTTCTTGAGGCACTTTCATACTTTTGTGCTTTTTTTCTGAATAATCTTGGAGTGAAACCTTTAGAATAGCGTGCATATATAATTTTTATGACCAATCAGTTTGCAACATGAAAAGAAAGAGGAAATAAAAGAAAGATGTGGAGGAGCAAAGCTCCAGTGATTAATGAAAGAAAGAAAGATGATTAGGATTATGAGGATATGTTTATGGGCGGCATGGTGGTGTCGTGGTTGTCATGTCTTCCTCACAGCAAGAAGGTCTGGGTTCGAGTCTCAGGCTCAGGTGTTTCTGTGTGAACTTTTTATGTTCCCCGTGCTTGCAAGGGTTTCCTCCTGGTACTCGGATTTCCTCCCACGGCCCAAAGGCATACACATTAGGTGGATTGGATGTTCCAAATTGCCCCTAGGTGTGTGTGTGTGTGTGTGTGTGTGTGTGTGT